>JBBBDQ010000910.1:2252500-2290000 GCA_037127315.1 Ascarosepion bandense | reverse complement strand
TGGACGTGGGAAAACAGAAAAATTTATGTGTGTTCAATTTAACTAATCAGAATAGAAATGATTTTCATTTGAATATAAGAAACAATACGTTTGTTATTTATGGATGTAGGAAAACAGAAAAATTTATGTGTGTTCAATTTAACTAATCAGAATAGAAATGATTTTCATTTGAATATAAGAAACAATACTTTTGTTATTTATGGACGTGGGAAAACAGAAAAATTTATGTGTGTTCAATTTAACTAATCAGAATAGAAATGATTTTCATTTGAATATAAGAAACAATACGTTTGTTATTTATGGATGTAGGAAAACAGAAAAATTTATGTGTGTTCAATTTAACTAATCAGAATAGAAATGATTTTCATTTGAATATAAGAAACAATACTTTTGTTATTTATGGATGTGGGAAAACAGAAAAAATTATGTGTGTTCAATTTAACTAATCAGAATAGAAATGATTTTCATTTGAATATAAGAAACACTACTTTTGTTATTTATGGATGTGGGAAAACAGAAAAAATTATGTGTGTTCAATTTAACTAATCAGAATAGAAATGATTTTCATTTGAATATAAGAAACACTACTTTTGTTATTTATGGATGTGGGAAAACAGAAAAAATTATGTGTGTTCAATTTAACTAATCAGAATAGAAATGATTTTCATTTGAATATAAGAAACAATACGTTTGTTATTTATGGATGTGGGAAAACAGAAAAATTTATGTCTGTTCAATTTAACTAATCAGAATAGAAATGATTTTCATTTGAATATAAGAAACAATACGTTTGTTATTTATGGATGTGGGAAAACAGAAAAAATTATGTGTGTTCAATTTAACTAATCAGAATAGAGATTCACTTTAAATTTGAAAAAAAAGTTTATATTTTTGGGGAATACACGATTTCTTCTTTCAATCTTAACGGCAAAAGTGTCAGTTTATCAAAGCCTCTGTCTAGACTACATTTCCGTTGATGTATCCCCTATTGCTATAATTTTTTTCCTTTAGTTTTCTCTGTATCTCAACATTTTCTGAAACATAAAATGAAAAAAAAGAAAAGAAAGAAAGAAAACATTTTATATTTTAGATCTAACTTAAATTGGCCCTTTAGTTTAATTATAACATTTTTATTTCGATTCAGAATGCATTTTATTCTAATTTTTCAAAACTCTTAATTTATAAATAACATTTTTATAATATCTATTTATTTATTAAAAATTTTAAAAATTCATTTTATCATTTTTATAAAATCTTATGTTCTAATAGAATTCTTAATATCCTCATACAATCATTTAAATATTTATTTAATTATTATAAATTTAGATATCAATTTAATTATTTTAATATCTATTTAAATATTCTTATAAAACAAATTATTAAATATATGCAATTTAATAAACATTTTTAATCATATTCTAAGGTGAACATTTTGCAATGTTTACATATGACATTTACTTCTTTCATTTAACCGATTTTTATTCTTAAGAAATTTACTAATATATAGTGTTTCATATAGACACAAGGGGCATGGGTCGTTTAAAGATTTATATATTCTATCTTAATTAATATGTCATTAATTTTTAATTTTTCTAATATATATATATATATATTGTTATGTTGGGAGAAAGTGTCAATACCGACACGTGTGGTCGAACACAGATCTCCAAGCAACAAATGTGACTGTTGAATTAATTGTTCTGCTGAGATAACCTGCCCATAAATATTTAGTATATAAAGCACTCATACAGAAGTCTGATTGTGTTCTGCATTGCGAAGAATTTTAATTGTCGGATTCTTTGCCTTCGGGCGAAAAGGAACCCAGACGTGGTTACGCCGAAGAGTAGAGTCTCGTCTGGGGAAAAGTAGACATTTGATTTTTGCCCGAGCTATTTGGCTCTGACTACCCACATTACAAAGATGTGCCACATTTTGTCTCAAGTGGGGAGGTAGCTAAATAATGTTCTGCGTTACGAAGAATTTTCATTGCCGGACTCTCTACTTTCGGGCGGAGAGGAACATAGACGAGGCTCCGCAGAGGGACAGAATCTCGTCTGAGAAAAAACAGACAATAAATTTTCTTATTTTGAATGACCTTGTGTCACATTCACCTCGGGCATACACCCTATCATTTTGTGTTGTGCATTAGCTTGAACACTAACCTCGTCAGCCTCTTCGGGCGGAGAGGAACACAGACGAGCCTCGGCTGAAGGGCAGAGTCTGGTCTAAGGAAAATTAGACTAAGTATCTGAGGTCATTGAATAGATTGTTTCTGAGTGAATTACTTGAAAGAATTATTTCGAGAACATTATTGCATATTATTCGAAGGATTCGTTTAGTATGTTAACTGTACGCGAAGATACCGAAATATTATAACTCGCTATTCGGCCTTGTGCCACATCCAAGCGGCTCTTAGAAAATCAACTTTTCGTTTCCAGAAATTTGGACAATTTCATGGCTCTAAAACATTTTATCTTCTCTGACAATTTCAGTTTGAACATTGTCCGACAAAAAAAAAAAAAAAAAATCAATGAAATCCGTAAGCTGTGGGAAGCTATTTAAAACACAGAAAAACCTGGGCCTTTGCAAAATTTAATGTGTATTTTTTCACACCTAATTAATTCTAAAGCTCCATTGACTGAGAAAGTGTTCCACATATTTCCCCTTCCATGTTTGACAGTCGAAGACAGACATTCGAGAGATTTGTCACTGGATCATCAGACATCTTTCAAGAGAATAGCTGACCAACTGAAACCTGTTTTTTCACTAATGATCACTTGAGAAAACCAGTCTTTGTCTTTGACACGCTGGACAAAGTGGCACCGGCCTTCATCTCTCAGCTCTCCCTCAACTAGCCATGAAATTTTAAACCGTCAAAAACAGCTAAGTGTCTAAATGAGCGGTGGTTAAAACATCCCCTGGACAGAGTTTTCAGCCTTGATAAAAAAAAAAACAAAAACAAATCCAGTGCCACAAACATCAAGGACTTGTGCCAATTTTCATAGTAAAAGTAACGTTTAGATCAATGACTTCCACTCCATTTTCTATACCTAAGTTTAAATTGAAGTTTTTAAAATAAAACTTTTTTTTGAAACTTTAATTTTAGCTTAATTTAAAGCTAAGTGATTAATTTTACTATTTCCACTAAGCAAAATACTCAGGTATTCAAACAGAAATTATATTCACTGAGATTTTTAAAATTTTCAATTTTTCGGCCATTTTGTTTTTCTTTTTTTGAGCGATCGACATATTTGTAAACAAAAGTTAATACTCGGTTGTAAAAATCTTGCAAAAATAAAATCTATCACTCGTTATTTTTGGAAAATTATCAAATTAAATTAATCGGATTTGAAATAAATATTACTTATGGCATGACATTTAGAATAAAAGTATTTCTAAATTACAAAGATCTGACTCGTTGACCTTTAAGTAGGTGATGACAGTACTTATCAATCAATCTGGAAGTATGGTGATCAAAAGTTGACATAACCCAGTTTAACATTTCGTAAGAAGAACAACCCTTAAAACATGTGACCTTTTAATGATAAAATATCTTATAAGTTCTTATAGTAAAAGAAAATGTGCAGTATAACATAATAAAAACAAATTAGAAATTATTTTTAAAATCTTAATTCTAAACGATTTGTATTAATTAAGCTTATGAATTTTCGATTTGTCTATTTTTTATGAGTTAATAACCGAAGACATTGAGTAATTCGAAGAAATTTTTAAAAACTGTCTGAAACTCTAATTAGCAAAGAAAAAGAATAAAAACAATTCTTATAAAAATTCATTATTCATCAAATTTCTTTTCTTCTTCAGAATATGATATCCTAAAATTATATTATTTATAAAATCAATTAAAACTGTATCTACATTAAAAATAGCGTAGTTTTAATGCATTTTTGATTTTATTATTCGGAGCAGATTTTCGGTAAAATGGTTCCGTAATTAAAAAAAATTACATGATATACATTCCCCAATGAGTCCTGCATTTAACTAATAAATAAAAATTGGTATAGATAATGTATTTCAAGAAGTTTTATGCAATTAATTGAAGTGGAATAGGTAACAGATTTAAAAAAAATATATATTTTTACTAAGATTTTTCTAAAAGTAATAATTGCCTAAATGATTTAATTCATTTGTGAATAAGTCCTGAGTTCATTAAAATCAGACAATTAGTTGATTTTTTCAAGAATTTTCAAATTAATGAGTCTTTCAACGCTAGAAACGACTCGCGTAATATTACGTTTTCCTTAATAGTCATAATACGTAAACATAGAGTGAATCGCTGACGGAAAACAAAAAAAGAAATTTTAATTGAAATTTCGAATGCCTTAGAAAGGATTGATTAATTTAAAAAAAAATAATGATACAAACATTTGATCTTTCCTTTTATTAATAGCAAAAAAATTAATGATAAAACTTTGTTTTTATCAAGTTTGAACCCTTTTAACATCATGCTATGCAGTTTTTCGACAATTGAGTGGAAGTACCTAGTTTAGAGCAATTTAAAGAAAATTATCGAAGCCCAAAATTATGATAAATACAATACAAAAACGTGGAATTAAAAAATTGACCTAAGGTGGTAGCACTTGTTAGAGATTCAGCTATGGGCAAATAGTGAACTCCCCAAACAAAAAACAAACCACTATGAAAGTGTAGGAATCCATTTTTGTGGTGGAAGTACCAGCAATACATTTATTACTGACCAAAACGAGCATGACTCATCCACCGACAAGCCGATTCAATCACGTAGAAAGGTCAGTGGACCAAGGAATAGCCCGCAAGGCACTTCGACATTCAAGCAAGAATTCCGATTGATTTCGGGGCCTACGACGGCGCTCAGCCTGTGAAACGGGAGGAGTGATAGTAAGTCAAGGGAAAACACTCCTCTCCAAAATTGAATCCGTTGACAAGATGCAGCGTAGGAAAGCCAACCTTGAGGCGTGTCGGTGACACGGATGCTTAGCTTTTGTTGACCAGATGCTTGCGTCCTCCCTACAAGAAGTCGAACAACAAGCGCTCGATCGTCTTCCTATGGGCATAACAAAGAGGGAGTACCAACAACCCGGTAAGTACGATTGAAAAGATATATGTAATACACACCTCAGCACCGGCCCTTCACGGACAACCGCCGCCGAAGCCAAATCGCGACCGACACTCCGACCTTTGCCAGTATTTCCGACCAATTTCTCTCCAGCTGAAGATCCGACCCAATTCACACTCTAAGAATGCGAATGGGCCCGTCTGTCCAACTGAAAGGCCCCGGGAGAGCAAAGCCCTTCCAAGCGGTTAGATGCCGGGAAGGGTTAGGTGACTTGTCGCGGTTAATTTTAGCCCCTGTCAACTTTTCGTGCCACTCAAGCGCCTTCTGTACCACCTCAATGTCGTCCCAGGACACGAAAATGGATACGTCATCGGCGTACGCAGAAATCCTGGCTCGAGCCCCACAAGTAACGTAGATTCCGAGTAGAGGAGGGGCTCCAACGCCAAAGCGTACAGTAAGGGCGGCAGCGGGCAACCCTAACAAACCGACCGAGAAAGTGCAAAAGCATCCGACCGCTTTCCGTTTACCTGTGCTACAGCACATCGATACAGTAGGCTGATCCACTTGCAGAAGTCGTTTTTGAATCCAGCGGCCTTCAGGACAGCTGCCAGATACTGATGGTTGAAAGGTCAAATTTACTTAGAGTAACAAAATACAGGAAATTTACACACACGCGCGCGAGTGCGCGTCATACTCAGTTTACGTCACAACATTTTTTTGTCTACGCCACAACACTCACTAGTTCTATGAAACAACAATTGCCGCTACCTAGCCTGATGATGACTAAAAGCGTGGACGATGTTTCTTGTACTTTTTTCGGAATGAATTTCTTCCTTGTCTGAAAAGGATTATTCATAATTTGGAAAAGTTGATCATTAAAAATAATCTACTTAATATTCCTGTCTGTCGTTTTTAATCTTTCTTTTCTGTACAAAATATTATCCTGCCACTGAAGGTAACTCTTATCACTGATCAATAGCGTGTTTGAATTCCCAAGGTGTGTTGTCATATCCTGCTATGGCAACAGAAAACAACTTTGAATGAAACTAACAATAAGGATCCTGCAATAGAGAGGCCTTGAAAAAGAATGCAGTGGAAAATTAAGTAATATTAATAATACAGACTGCTAAAGGTTAATAATATTTGCCTTAGAAATTTGTGGAGAGTCATGTTCTGAAAGGACTACATGAAGGAATAGTCAGGGTCTCGAGAGACAATTCCCTGGCCATCGTAAGATTATCCTGAATGTAAACAGCAAAGCTATGCATATAAATGCTGGGCTCTTTTCAACAAAGGGGAAGATGGGCTTAGATCAAGATTTAATTGGTAGCAATGAAAGGATTTAAGCTTTAGTTTCGCAGATGGCAAAGATATTTGGCGATTGTTCCAAGAGGAAAGATTCTACGTCGCAGAATTGGAAACGGATACGACGAATATTGGTGAAGGAAAGACTGAGGAGGGTAGATGTTTTTTTTATTGCTGGTTTAGTTGTATTTCTTTTTTGTTGTATTTTCCATGAGAGAGAGAGAGACCACCGTAATTATCTGTTGTCAATTATCTGTCGTCAATGTTAATATAAACCAGCCAGTGTATGGCTGAGAACAGAGTATAGTGTGATCTCAGGGTTACCCACTGGTTATACATCCAAGGGCACCTACTCATACGCGATATGGCACTACATATTATGCAACTGTTTATCAGAGCATCATTTCTAAAAAAATCTTTCTAATCGTATCCCTCCAAGCAAGGCGGTAACGCCACTGATGTGCAGGTTGCTACATAAGCGTAAAAAGATAGGAGGACAGTAAAGAGAAAGACGAACCAGTTAGAAAGGAGCAAGAGAAGGATGGGAACACAGGTGTGATGACAGTTGCAAAGGTAGAGAGAAAGGAAAAGATATACAGGGTGGTGTAGAAAGAACTAGACTCATGTGGTTAAGAGATGGGTGTGGACATTACATTTAAATTTATGGAGGTTGTAGCCGTCAGAAAAACAAGAATATGGAAACGAGTTTCACAGACGGGAAATGCGAGAAAAGAAGCTGCAGGAGTAGAATTGTCGTCTGCATTTTGTTAATCTAACTGTGAATGTGTGAGACCCAGTTGCCAGTCTGGTTGCACGAGTACACACCTGTGGCAGGGGCACCAGTGATTTAAGTTCGTCGGAGCAGAAGCCATGAAAATATTTATAAAACAGTCAGAGGGAAACTACATCCCGTCGGTGAGAAAGTGGCTGGAGTCGAGTAGCCAAGTCGGTACCTATCACATTACTGATTCTTCTTTGAAGCCTGTCAAGATGACTGAGATGAACATCGGGTGCACCTGACCATACATGACAGCAAAATGCTATCAAAGAGTTCGGATTCATAACAACTAGTCGGAAGCAAAAGCCAACAAATTGCCAACCCGGTACCCTTACAATGGAAAGTCACAGATACTGGCAAAAAGTTAAGACAGTTAAATCATTGTGGTCCTGGCAGAAGAGGGAAAATAAACCATATCCTGATCAGAGAACAAGGGATAAACATCTGTACTCCTGTTCAACAGACATGGAAAGAGTTCAAGCTGGACGATAGGTGATGGTATCTACTCCTGTTAACCTGTAAAAAAAAAAAAAAAGAAAAGCACATAAAGTCCGAAAGAGTTAAATTATGACTTACTTCTGATGTCCAGTAAGCACATTGGGGAGGGGCTGAAGTCTTTATCCTTTATTTATGATGAAGAGTGAATTTATTTTACACGGCAATTGCCCCGTTTTTGTTTTTTTTTTTCGTCATAATATCACAGAAATGAAACTTTATAGTGATAATTTCCAGGTAATTTAGCTATTAACTGTTTCAAGGATTTTAATCATTCACATTTTAAAGTTTTTTTTTTGTTTTGTTTTTGCTTTTTTTTTGTTTTTTTGTTTTTTTTTTTTCATCAGGAACCACCCAAAATGTTATCAAATGTTTAAACAACTTTTTTTTGTCTGAAATTATTGGAAAAATAACCTTGAAAGCTCAATACAATTCTACTGGAAAGTCAATGTGCTGAATGTCTACATTAAATGCTATACACGCCTGACATCTTTTAAATAATATTTTCCCATTTTTGTTGATATGAAATCAGAGCTGGTGAAAAGATCTCGTACCCTAAAACCTATGAAACTCCCCCCCCCCCCACTCTACTACATCTAAATTTTCATGAGGTTGTCTTCATATATAATACAAATGTTATTCTAACCTAATAATGTAATACAGGGGCACAATTCAACTAGAAAAACTGAAAATAAATACAATGTATCGAAATAAAAATTAGAGACATAGATTATTCCACCTTAAATAAATCAACAATGTTTTGTGGCAATTTTTTTACATTAACTTGAAATTTTTCTTGTTAAAAAATTCGTTTTAACACATTCAATATTATGGATAAAAATGGTGATTTTTTTTCGAGACTTAGTATGAACAAAACAAATTCACGGATTTGTACGAAAAAGAAAAAAACTCAGAATGACTTCAAAATCCGCGAAAAATATTTCATTCTTTAATAATCAGTTGTGCTCAGTTTAATTTGTAACATGTTTAATTTGTAACATGTTTAATTTGTAACATGTTTAAATGTAGGTAGAAAAAAGCAAATGTTGATAAGATAACGGTCATCGGTGTTCAGGATAGTACGCAATGGCTCTGCTAGCAATTGATTGAATCGTTCTACATGGAAAAAGTTCACCAAGCGCAGTAGGTTACTCCTCTGGAGGATAGCATCAGCCGTGCTGATAAAAGACATAAAAGGTTATCTAAGAAAATTAAAAGAGAGAAGTTTCGAGTTAGAGGTGTTAAAAGTAGTATTCAAATCAAATCAAGCTTGAATGGTTAAATGGTTCAAAGGTAGTACGTGCCGGCTTTGTATAAAACTAGAGTTATATATATATATAATAATATTTATTAATAAATTATAACATTGAAATGTTACAATATCACTACAAAAGTAGCTATTTTGTTTCGACACTTTTTGTGTCTTATCAAGTGATGTGGTTATTTCAAAATGAATGGCTTTAAAAGGTTAAGAACAAGCAAGACCTCTTTCATCAGGGAGGCATTATTGTATGTACAATGTGGACCAATCAGAGTAAAGCAACTTTTACTTTGGAGAATATGTGGGAAGACTTAAAATTAATCTTGGTGGGCATTGGTATTAAAATTTTATAAAATTAAGATCAGCATTATTAATTAACTATTAGATCTACTATATTTTTGTTGCTAAAAAAAAACAAAAAAAAACTATATATATATATATATATATATATATATATATATATAGACGGGGGAGAGAAAAAGAACGCATACATGAATAAACCTACAAACATTCACATATGGAAAAATATTCACAAACATTAGTAAGAAGAAACATATACATAGTAATACACCCATGTATATATACATACACAAATTTCAAAATTTAGTCTTTATCGAGATGTCAATTTGTCTGTTAACTTTTAGGCAGACTAAATTGCTACATATTGGATACAGTCACGGCGGATTCATAAAATCACTGGCCTCATATGAATGGGGTCAGGATAGACATAATCATATTTCAATGCATGAACACATAAGCGGGAATAAATATATACTTACGCAAAAACATAAAACAAACTTAAATGCGTATGCATGTGCAAAACGTCATACATATATATATATAGAGAGAGAGAGAGAGAGAGTTCAATACTGTTCATATGAAGTTATGACTGTAAGCCCCGGTTGTTTAGCTTATATATATATATATATATATATATATATATATATATATATATATCTGAAGAGTGTGGACGTCATTTTGATATAACCCGAGGAACCTTTCGGCCAACACTTGTCAAGGGTCACGTTGGCAAAGTTTATGAATAGGTAAGAAAGAGGACACAACAGAATGGAATATTTGCACTACTGGGAGCTGATGGAATTACGCTTAAAAATAAATTTATTGAGGAAATTTAAAACGTAAGGGGGGTGTAAACATATGAATTCCACAGAGTGAAAATAAAAAAGAAAAAAGGTTACACTCACAGACTCGCCAGTAGTTGCAAAGAGCGTAAGAATTGCTCTTTCTGCCTGCACAGGCTCGGCTGTTGGATTTTAAGGCAAATGGCCTCCAAAATACGTAGATGATGTAACGAACGAGCACTGTGCAGGACAGAAAACCAACTGTCCTCATAAGAAGAGGCACAAGCCGGATTGTCCAACAGGTGTTGGCCGATTGCTGAATCCAGCACGGTATTATTTCCAAAGACATCTACAATAGGATTAGGCCTGCTGGCTCTCAGCGACCCCGAATGTATGGCCTTCCTAAAGTCCATAAGGAAGGAGTTCCTCTTAGACCCATACTTTCTATGGTGGGGTCTATTCAGCATGAGCTGGCCAAGTGGTTGGCCGAGATTATCCAACCTTTGTCTGTTGCTTTGTCTACTTACAGTGTCCCTGACTCCTTCAGTTTTTCCAAATTGGTCAGAAATTTGGAGTTTTCTTCAAACGAAAAGTGTATGGTTTCGTTTGATATTGTTAGTTTATACACTAACGTCCCTTTATTAGAGTGTATAAACATTTGTACCGACATGTTGTATCGAGGTGGTTTTGGCCCTGCGATTATTCCCGAGGAAATTTTCCTGGAGTGTATGTTGTTGGCTACTGAAGGAGTCGAGTTCAGTTTCAATGGGATTATGTACGCACAGACGGACGGTGTCGCTATGGGTAGTCCTTTGGGTCCTTTCCTGTCTAATATCTTCGTGGGATATTACGAACGTGTGCTTTTCGAGAAGGTCAATGTACCTTTAGTTTATCGACGTTATGTTGATGATACCTTCTCAATATTTAACAGCACATCTGAAGCTGAACAGTTTTTAGTTCAGCTTAATTCCCTACATCCTTCTCTACAGTTCACTATGGAGATGGAGAATGACGGAGGTCTTCCATTTTTAGATGTCTTTGTTCAGCGTAAGGGCGATGTTTTCGTTACATCTGTTTTTCGTAAACCGACCTTTACAGGTCTATATACGAATTGGAATTCGTTCGTCCCTAAATCCCGCAAAATTGGCCTAATAGAAACTTTGGTTCACCGTGCCCTGAATATTTGTTCTCCCGAATGCTTGGCTAGTGAATTGACACGCCTGCATGATATTTTTGAGGGGAACGGGTACCCTATTAATTTTGTGAAACGGGTCATTTCCCGTAAAATTAAACGGTTTAAAGAACCAAAAGTTGAAGGGCCAAGTCGCTGTCCTTTATATCTAAAATTACCTTGGCTTGGTAGACAGTGTCTTGCTGTTACTAATAAAGTTTCGGCTAATATTTCGTCGGGGTATTTTTCAGTAAAATTGTGCGTCGTTTATAAAACAAGGCCCGTTTTTCCATCTTTTGTTAAGGATCGGTTGTCCTATTTTCGTAAAAATTCTGTTGTATACAAATTCAAATGCTGTTGCGATGCAGCATACATAGGACGAACCAATCTGAGATTGGAGACACGGGTAGCGCAGCATGTCCCCGCGAATTTACGTTTGGGTAATTCCAATAGTAATATAAGGACGACTCAGGCCGTGCTGGATTCAGCAATCGGCCAACACCTGTTGGACAATCCGGCTTGTGCCTCTTCTTATGAGGACAGTTGGTTTTCTGTCCTGCACAGTGCTCGTTCGTTACATCATCTACGTATTTTGGAGGCCATTTGCCTTAAAATCCAACAGCCGAGCCTGTGCAGGCAGAAAGAGCAATTCTTACGCTCTTTGCAACTACTGGTGAGTCTATGAGTGTAACCTTTTTTCTTTTTTATTTTCACTCTGTGGAATTCATATGTTTACACCCCCCTTACGTTTTAAATTTCCTCAATAAATTTATTTTTAAGCGTAATTCCATCAGCTCCCAGTAGTGCAAATATTCCATTCTGTTGTGTCCTCTTTCTTACCTATTCATAAACTTTGCCAACGTGACCCTTGACAAGTGTTGGCCGAAAGGTTCCTCGGGTTATATCAAAATGACGTCCACACTCTTCAGATCTATTAGTAATTTCTGTGGGTACAATTCCCTTTTCATATATATATATATATATATATATATATATATATATATATATATATATATACAACAGTCCAAACAATGTAAATAGTGTAAATAGTTACAATACCTCATCTTACAAGTAGAGACAAGTGTTAAAGGTGAATTTGGCAATAAAGATGAGGACAACAGTCCGAACAATGTAATGTTTGAGTGATTTAAATCTTGTTTAAATATATTCATTCAGAAATAGAATTACATTAAGAAATCGAACATTATTTTCCAAACAATCTAATCTGTATAACGCTACTTACAACCACTTCAGGACTCTAAAAATTAAACAAGTTATAAACTATAACTTGAAACTAAGAAAATCTCTTTTAAAACATCTATCACATTTTAGAACTGATAAAACTATCATAGAAATAAAATAAAATAGGAAATAAAATTTTTACGCTATTACACACAGACACCCATTTTGAAAAATTGTTAAGCGTGAAACAGTCCTGTAAATAAAACCAGTCAATCATATACTCACGTATCTGTCTTCAGAATATCAGTGAATGTTTTCGTTCATGAAAAAAGAGGGAAACGATGCAAATATCGACTTTTATTATTATTTCGATTCCAATTTTAATTTTCTCATCAATTTTACGGCATTTCTCGCTTCCGGTTCAATTTGTATTTGCTACCATGAGTTTTGGGGATTTACTGTCGAAGAAGCCTGATAGAAACTCCGAAAATAGCTTTCTGTTGTGGCGAAATCTTCTTCGCTAAGTTGTTGTGGCCTGTTTGGGCTCGGAAATTAGACACAGAAACAAGAAGGTAGGTTCAAACAGTGCATTAGAATAACAGAAAATATATACAAGGTTAATGTGTTAGCAATCGGCAAATAGAAGTGTAAGTCCGAACGGTATAGTTACGCTGCGTCTTGACTGTCTCTAGACTGTCACTCGACTGCCTCGTCATCTGCCTCCTGGGAAGTCACGCAGGTTAGTATTATATTCACGGAAGAAGAGTCCATTCCTATAGACAGGGAACGATAACACTTTCAAATCGTGGATTAAGTCGTTATTAAGCAAATTAAGCTTACAAATTGACTCATTAAATTGAATGCAGAAAAGTGTAACTGTAGTTTGAAACTTTATTGGTAATTGTAGCCTTATTGCTGAAAAACGGTCAGGTAGATACCCCACCCACTACAGGCATTGGTTGAGAATAACCTCCATTGCAAATAGCAGAAACACTAAAAGTGTTAAAAAACACCATACATGAGCACTTGGTGAAGCTTGGGTACTTAAGTCGCGACGATCTTAGAGTAACTCATGATCTGAGTAAAAAACATTCTTTGGATCGCATTTTTATGTGTTTTATTCTTTAAACACAATGAACATTTACCCTTTTTAAGCAAGTTATAACGGGTCATCCGAAAGGGATAGTCTACAACAAAGTTCAACGAAAAAGGTCCTGGCGTATGCGACATTAGCCACCCCAACAGCAGGTTTCCACCGTATGAAAGACATGCATTTGATGTGATCAGAAAGGAATCTGTAATATGAGATTCTGCGAAATAACCATTCAATTGATTCTGAAAAATACTGCTCGCAACTGGACGAATTAAAGACAGCAATTCAAGAACAATGCCCACCATTAGCGAACAGGGAAGGCGTTATTTTTCATCAGGATAATGCCAGGCCATACGTTTCTTTAGCGACTGGGCAAAAATTGTTGCATTTTGGCTGGGATGTGCTACTCCACCTTCCATACTCACCAGACATTGCTCCTTCGGATTTTCATTTATTCAGGTCCTTGCAAAATAATCTAAATGGTAAAAATTTTAATTCTTTGGATGAAATGAAAAAAATCTTTGCCAAGAAAGTATCGAAATTTTGAGAAGACGGAATTTTTAAAGAAAAAAAAATGGAGAAAAGTTGCTCAACAAAATGGCTCATGTTTATTTGAATAAATATCTAATGGCATAATTTTGTTTTGTGATTGAATTTCACTTAAAAATTGGCATGAACTTTCCGGACAACTCAATAATTCTGTATCCACTCTCCCATAATTATTTTACGCAAAATATAGCCAACCATGAGAAGTGACAATGAATATCTGTCAATCAAACCATATAATAATTATCAATGTGCATTTATTTATATATTTCCATTCACAAAAATATAAATAAATAAATAAATAAATAAAATAAAATAAGAAAAAAGTTTCCTCATTCTCTTTCCAATAAGCCCCCACCAGCCTACACAAAGAGGATTCCTCTATGGTGACATGATCGCTTAAGACGCAAAAAAGTCAGTCACCTTGCAATTGATTGATATATCCCCGTCATTATATCTTAAACGTGTCATTTCTTATAATGAACCCCCTTATCTCATAAATATATTTTGTTAATATATATATATATATATATATATATATATATATATATTTGTCGCATTTATTGCTTACCTGGTATATGAAATTTAGCTGATGTCAATCAACTGAAACACGCTCGCTGATTTGCACTAATTGACTTCTCCATTTCAGCACTCTCTGACCTGAGAGCCAACTCTTTGTCTCTTACTCCTTCTCCCCTCAAAATTACGTCATTTTCTTCCATCTTTCACCCCGACAGTCGGCCATGACGCCGTTGTTTCTAGCACCACCTACTGGCGCTAACCGACATTATGCACAGTTTCAGGCCAGCGAGTGACATCAACATTTCCGGCTGGGAAGCGGAATTTGCAAGCTTTATTGAAATTGGATTTCGGTGAACTTCCGGCTGGGAAACGGGGGTCGGGGTGGGGTGCTTCTTTCAAATGCTTCTTACTTTCTTCCACAGAATCAGTTACGTCTCAAACACGAGCAACCGCTTGACAGCGTATTTCTGTGTCCAAATGTTAACATACCGTTTTGCGTTTAAATGAATACGAATTGAAAAGTTGCTCGGTGCATGCGCCAGTATCTATGCGCACGCGTATCATGTGTTGGATGCAGGTGAGAGGTCGCCTGTATTTAAATAGTGTAGCACTCAGTAAAAATCGTGCACACCACACTAACAAATTGGCTTTGCATAAAGGGTTTGATAGAAATTCCTGTTAGATGTTAGATACTCAATGTATTAATGAAAGACAAAGAAACTCCTTGAGATATCTCATGATTAATAGCTTATGAGAACAAATTGTTAAAACATCGTCAGTGGCTTCGGTTTCAGCTTGTAGATGTCAAGTTGGCCCTTGGTGAATTGGGCTCCTACATCAAATAAAAATATAATAAAGACTGTTTTAGAAGTAAAAAGGAATGAGAAAAGTAAAAGAAAAGAGAGAACATGACACAAATAAACCTTGCATGGAAAGAAACAAAGCAGGGAAATTACTGGAACGATGTGGGATAGGGGCTCCTGGAGGTCGGGCATAATTAAGGAGTCTCCATGTTTTCAGCAAGAGTGTGTGAATTTAAAGATAAAGTTATAATATGGGATTTGAGATGGTCGGCAACTTTAAAGCCTATCAATCAGTAGTCTTGGTTCAGCCGACATGGTTAAGAAATTCGCTCCCTGATGAAAGTTTTGAATCAGACATGTTGCGATAAGGAATCGTTTAATGAAGAAGCAGTTTTTGGTAAAGTCGACCAATCATCTCGTGAACACAAACAATTGCTCTTAATATAGTGAACTACGTGCATTGTGGTTTTTGAAGTTTCTGTTAATGTAAAAATTGTACAGTAAACTATTTAAAAATATCAACCAATTACTTAGGATTGTGGTGCAGTGGATATCGGCTCGGAACGAGAAATCGGGGAGCCAAGTTCGAATTCCAGTTGAATTCATTGCATTCACTTACTCGCAAATACCCTTGGGAAAGGTATTAATCCGTCTCTTCCTTCCAGTTATGGGTTAAATAACAAAACAGATTGGGTACTATAGCCTTGGCTGGCAACCAGTCTACTGCAGAAAGCAATGGCAACCTACTGCAGGATAATCTTCTGCCCAGTCAGTCATGTCTTGAAAGAGACATGATCGCCCAAAGCGTGTATCACGTATGGAGCTTAACTGACTGATCTACTTCCAGTAATTGGTACATTGTAATTAGTAAGAAATACACATTTTTTCTACAAAAATTTTAATTGTACCTTTTTCCGTATGCATTTTTAAAATTTTATTTATTCGTTATGAAAATGATAAGATAACATTAGAGTTCTGGGTGGGGATTTCTTTGGTACTTGGCAACCAATACTTTTAAACCAAATCCGCAATTGAACATCGACTAACGTCAGTAGTGCTGTTTGTCCAAATGCGAATGTTCTTTTGTTTTGTTTTTACAGCAAGGTTTACGCTATACAAGGAACGGGGGCCACTCGAGTTAGAGAATTACGTTAAGAGACAGTTGGTACGGATAGGTAATTATCTAAGCGCCGCTTAGATATGGCACAAGGCCGAAACTATGGGACACCCAGTGAAGATCGAACTCACTACCCAGTTGTAACTGAGACATGCTTGTTAACATTACACTACGTCGAGGTGCTCTTTTCTAACCGCCTCTTAGATATGGAACAAGGCCGAAAATATAGGGTACCCTGTGAGAATCAAACCCACTACTCAAGTGTAACATGTTTTAGCGAGACATTACACCACGTCGGGGTGCATCAGTTGGTACGGATAGAAAAGGAAGGTAACGGTTAACCCTAGATTTGAATAGCTTAAGATTGTAGTGATCGAGGAAATATCCTCTTGGGAGTCTGTTCCACAGAGCACTGGGACCACCCGAGGTAGAGGGTTATGTCAGTGGGTAGTTTCATGGAGAGTAGAGAAAGATAACGGTTAACCCTAGACAAGAAAAGGTTAAGATTGTAGTGATCGAGGAAATATTCTCTTGGGAGTTGGTTCCACGGGGCAGTGGTTTACAGGAATAAACTGTTCGAGTGGAAGTCACCTCTTATCGAAGAAATACAGAGGGAATGTCGTCAGTTTACTATAGCGGGTCCTAGCCGTGAAAGTTATACCTGGCAGAACCAACGAATGTAGTTCGTCCGATCACTTTTAGAGTAAACAGCAAGAGAAACGTCCCATAACCGCCAGTGAGAGAGACGTTAGAGGGTGGAAAATAATTTGTCGTCGACAAGGACTCGGCGATGCTTTTAAACTCTATCAAGATTGGAAAGTTATGACTGGCCATCTATCCCCCATATATGACAGGACTACTCATTTTACGGCCTGATCTGGATCTTGTTAAGGTAGAGGATAGAATGAGGAGTCAGGTACTTACTGGAGCGGCATCCAAGAAAAAGAAAATAGAAAATGAACTTTGTTCTGTATAATATATGCATGGGCATTTGTTCTTTATGGATAAATATATAGACAGAATGTTCGTTGTGGTGCAGTGATATCAGAGTTCGAATTCCAGTAGAATTCGTTGCATTCACTTACACGCAAATACAACGTGGAAAGGTATTAATCCTTCTCTTCCCTTCAGGTACGGGTTAAATAACAGGAAAGTCTAGTAGAATTCGTTGCATTCACTTACACGCAAATACCCTTGGGAAAGGCATTAATCCTTCTCTTCCCTTCGAGTACGGGTTAAATAACAGGAAAGTCTATATCTTTGTCAAGTCGGTCACGTGGGTATTTTGTTTTTCAAGTTGCAGTGGTTTTGGAGGCAGTGTAATTTTTGTTACCTTCCCCGTCTCTTTTCCCTTTCTGCCTATTCACCCCCCCCCCCCGTAGTTGCTGGGTGAGCAATCGGTTAGATGTTTCCCCCACCAAACCACAACATACACTTGCAGTACAGTACTATATCTGTACAGGAAGCAAATAACTTAATATTATGTAAAATAAAAAAAATCTAACATCATATTTTCAGCAAGTTACACCTGGCGGATTAAGTAATGTAGCATTTACCATAGTAGTAGCAATAGAGCAGTGAGAGACTCGTCACATACCGCCGGTGAGAGAGAGGTTGGAGGGTGGAAAATAGTCTGCTGTCGACAAGGGCATTTTTTAAAATCGTTTCACGCCAAGCAAGGCGGTAACGCCGCTGATGCGCAGGGGGGCTAACATAAGAGAAAAAGATAAGATAGGAGGACAGTAAAGAGAAAGACGAATTAGTTACAGGGGGTGTCAGAGAAGGGAGCAAGAGAAAGATGAGAATACAGGTGTGATGACAGTTGCAAAGATAGAGAGAAAGGAAAAAATATCTAGGAGGATGTAGGAAGAACTGGAGTCAAGTGGTTAACAGATGGGTATTGACATTGCATTTAAATTCCTGGGGGTTGTAGCCATCAGGAAAGCAAGAATATGGAAGCGAGTTCCACAGGCGGGAAGCACGAGAAAAGAAGCTGAGGAGTAGAATTGTCGTCTGCATTTAGTTGATCTAACTGTGAATGGGTTGGACCCGGTCTGGTTGCACGAGTAAACTCATGCGGCAGGGGCACCAGTTTTTCATGGCTTCTGCTCGTCGGAGCAGAAGCCATGAAAATATTTGTAGAATAGACAGAGGGAAGCCACATCCCGTCGGTGAGAAAGTGGCTGGAGTCGAGCCGCCAAGTCGGTACCTATCACCTTACAAATTCTCATTTGGAGCCTGTCAAGAACACTGAGATGAACAGCGGGGACGCCTGACCATATATGACAACAGTATTCCATGCATGGACGGATGGTCGATTTGTATATGTGCAAGATGAATTCAGGCGAAAAAAAAAAACATCCTGGCTCAGTGATCCAACCTTCCTAGCAGTGGATTTAGCTGTTGACTCAATGCTTTGGTTCCACTTGAGATCGGAAGATAGGGTAAGGCTGAGGAGGCGCAGTGTATTGTCCTCAGGGAGACTTGGTCCATGCTTATGGGAGGCAGGAGGTGTTGCCTGTGATGACTGAGAGACAGCAGCTTCGTCTTAGACGCATTGAAATTTACAAGCCTCTTCTTACCCCATTCCACCACTGATCCATTTCAAGCTCAGCAGCGAGGTTATGTTTGTCCGCCTCGCCGGATTTCTTACTGATGCGGGAGTAAATTGTGGTGTCATCTGCATAGATGCCTACTTGGCACTTGATCACGTCTTGGAGATCATTTATGAAAATAAGGAAGAGCGTCGGGCCTAGGATAGCGCACTGAGGAACTCGGAGACGCTTTTAAACTCTAGACTAGAAAGTGAGGACTGGCTAGCCCCCGACCAAATGTGACAGAAGTACTTGTTTTTCGACTTGGTCTGTCACTTGTAAAGGTGGACGAAAGAATGAGTCAGTTACTTACTGGAGCGCTACAGGGAGCCGTCCATTTTTTTTTGTATCTTCTTCCTGCTTTACAAAATTTATAGTCAACATTGACAAGTTACAATCAATATAATGATTATCAATATACAACGCAGATAAAATAACCTACTTCAGACAATCCCAATACTAAGCAAACAAGATAATAAAAAAACTTGAAAAAAACAAAACAAAAAAACTACAGTAATTAATAAATAAATACTACGAATAAATATATCAGTCAGTTAATTGCTTTGCGTGATACACGCTTGGGCGATCATGTCTCGTAAGAGACATGGCTGACTGGGCAGAAGATTTTTCTGCAGTAGGTTGCCATTAATCTCTGCGGTAGACTGATTGCCAACCTATCCACATAGGAGTCGCAGGTTCGAATTTTATTTTCGAATTTACCATCTAATCTGGCAACGTCTTAGATGTTGCCAGATCAAATGGTAGGTTCCCCTATGTGGATAGGGGTTGCAGGTTCGAATCTTGCCGAATGACACACATTTTCGTAATAAAAGTTTATCGTAAATAATCATTCCAGTAGATATAAATATATAATACTGTTTAATTAAAAATAGAATATCTACTTAAATATGAGTATCGTTCAAAAATAATGTTCAAACAAATCATTTCATATATATATATATATATATATATATATATATATATATATATATATATATATATACTACCGGCCATAATTATTAGGCCACCCCAGTGTTTTAAAAATGATGTATTTCATACTATTTATAGTATTTGTTGCCAAGTCAATAATAGTAAATGAAAATAAAATGGTTCTTTTGCTAATATCAAATGAATTTATAATAATTTAGTAATTACCTATGTTGCAGTTTCATCAATGAAAGAATGAAGAGAATTTAGCGTGATTTGGACGAGTTCATCTTTGCTTTCTTGCCGTGTAAAATTTTGCAAAGTAATAATAACAAAAGAATCATTTTATTATCATTTGGCAATAAATACTAAAAATAGTATGAAATACATCATTTCTTTTTATAAAAACTGGTGTGGCCTATGCTCTCCATATATATATATATATGGAGAGCATACCTTAAAACAATATATATATATATATATATATATATATATATATATATTTATTAAACCTTAATATCTAAACTTATTTATAATGGAACTTTGTCTGTGTGTGTGTGTGTCTGTGTGTGTGTGTGTGTGTGTGTGTGTGTGTGTGTGTGTGTGTGTGTATCCGTTACCTATAGATTCCGAAACGGCTGAACCGATTTTCTTGAAAATTTACACAGTTGTACTATAAGCGTCTGCGAGTGTTCTTAGCTAGGTTTTGTGTCGAGGTACCCTCGATAAATATCGAAAATCAATAATCGAAAAAATCGGGTTATAGAAGGAGTAGTCCGATTTTAATCAAATTTGATACACTCATAGACAAAAACATAAGAAACGATATTCAGAAGTTTCAAGGTTGCAGTTCTTACAATAATGCAGAAAATTTGGTATCGATACCAGGAAATCAAAATTTGACTTACATCCATTCATTTTTCTTTCGGTCTACGGTTTCGCTTTAACGGGAAACAACTATTACTTTTTAGTTTTTCGTGCCAATGTCCAAAGAGTCTGAGCTCCAGGACCACGGATTAGTTTTAAAGCTTTCATTAAACCCGAGCAACGCCGATCTATACTGCTAGTATATATATATATATATATATATATATATATATATATATATATATATAATAAGGTTTAATATAATAATGTTTTAAAAAAAAGGAAAGTGAATTAAGTTATTAATATTAATATTAATTATACATATAATTTGTATATTCGTTTTATGTATATAAGAACGCTCTATTTTAAATTCTTTTCATGATTCTTTTTAATACATATAAAAATAACATTTTATGTTTTATTTACCTCTTTACAGGTGTTGTTTCATGTTTAAATATTTTTCAAAACGTTGAGTCTTATCGTAAAGGCTTGTAATTTGATTGCAGAAATATTTAGATGCCCAGGGTTGCAAGTTTAGCTGATTTAAACATTGTTTAAATATATTCATTTAGAAATAAATTTTCATTCTGAAGTCGGACATTATTTTCCAAACAATCTAATCTATATAACACTACATTCAACCACTTCAGAACTCTAAAGATTAAACAAGTTATAAACTATAATTTGAAATAATTGAAATAATTTTGAATAATTTTTCAAAGCACCTATCACATTTAGAATGGAAGAACTTATCAAGGAAATAAAATAGGAAATAAAATTTTTACGCTATTACACACAGCCGCCCATTTTGAAAAATTGTTAAGCGTGAAACAGTGTTGTAAATAAAACAAGAGTCAATCTTATACTCACGCATCTCTCTTCAGAATATTCAGTGAATGTTTTCGTTCATGAAAAAAGAGGGAAACGATTCAAATATCGACCTTTATTTTCGATTCCAATTTTAATTTTCTCATCACTTTTACGGCATTTCTCGCATCCGGTTTAATTTGTATTTGCTACCATGAATTTTGGGGATTTGCTGTCGAAGAAGCTTGATAGCAAATCCAAAAATGGGTCTGAAATAGTAGATTAAGTCGTTATCAAGCAGCTTACAAACCGACTCATTAAAATTGAATGCAGGAAAGTCTAACTACAGTTAGAAACTCTAATGGTGGCTTGGAGGTGTGCCATTCTTTTGCCAACGCAGAACTAAACAGATGAGTACAAGAGCAAAAAGTAGAAAGAGGGAAACAAAAACAAAGCATTTACAAGATCATTCAGTTAGTTAAGTGACATACGTGATACACGCTTGGGCGATCATACCTATTTCGAGACATAACTGACTGGGAAGAAGGTTATCCCGCAGTAGGTAGCTATTACTTTCTGCGGTAGAATGGTTGATAGACAAGGCTATAGAACCCAATCTGTCCTGTTATTTAACCCATAACTCGAGGGAAGAAACGGATTAATACCTTTCCCAAGAGTTATTGCGCGTAAGTGAATGCAAGGAATTCAACTGGAATTCGAAATCGGCTTCTCGATTTTTCGTTCCAAGCCGATATCTACTGTACCACAAAGCTCTAGAAATACATTTTTCTCAGATCAGATAAAAAAAAATATAAATCAGGAATCTGTCAAATTTAAAATTGTATTTAACCCTGCCTACACTTCTTGTTGTATGGCGACATGCTACTATTTTTATATAATAATAATAATAATAATAATAATAATAATAATAATAATAATAATAATAATACAGGGACTTAAAATACCTAAGAAGACAATAATTTTCTGTTTTTAAACCATTTGACCAAAAGCGAGGTAATAAACACACTAACAGTCAGGGGCTTACTGAGTGTAAAAACATATAAGAAAATAAAAACATAATTAAGAAAAGAGGACAATAAAGAAGAGGAATCAAGAAGACAGTAAATAACGATTGACATTGCATTTAAATTTTTGAAAATTAAAGAAACAAGAAGTCGGAAAAGAGTTTCACAAGCCCGAGAGGAAACTGTAAGCATAGAAAAACAAATAGTCAAAATAGTAAAGTATTATCTCCACTTCTACTTATCAGTTTATTTTCTCGCATTTCCCGCCTGTAAAACTCCCTTTCATTTACCTGCTTTCTCGATAGCCACAATCTCCAAAATTTGAATTTGCCATTTTCTATCTTCTTGATTTCTAACCTTTTCCTTATCCTTTCTTCTACATTCCCGGTAATGTGCTCCCTTTTTCTTTTTCTTTCCTTTTCTCTTACTGTAAACCCTTGTGCACCAGTGGCGGTACTGCCTTGATTGGGGTGAAACAATTATAATAAAAAAAAATCTGTCACTAGAATTTAAAATAAATGCCGTTGAAAATATTTACACAGAACTCATTATTTTCTAAATTGTTATAAAAATTAAAAAACGTTTAATTTATTACGCAGGGTCCAGTTTCTATTTTCCGAAGTTTTATGTTGACAAGAAATTTATCGGTTGAAAGTGGTGCGACCTCTAATATGTGTATGCAGCGTTCAACTCCTACATTTTAATCTTTGTTGCTTTCGTGATTTTTAACAAAAATATAATTATGAAAACGGTTTTCGTAACTAGCCTCTGGCTACATCCGTAACTTCATGGGTTAGAACATGATTCCTTTTCAATTCCAATCTTTAACACTGAGTCAGCTTCAACAAGTACCCTGCTGTGATAGCATTTTCCTTTTCTTTTACACAGGCTTTGCGCAGGCCGTAATATTCTAACGTCGACAACATTGTAACCACGGCGCGCGTGCGTAACAGTCAATTGGTGGATTAGCCAATGTAGGCCAGTCAAGGTATTTGCAACATGAATCAGCGTTGACAGAATGACACTCGTAAGGAGCCAGAAAATTCCTTACGTCGTATTGTCAACAGAAAGCTGTGATCCTTCGCCCCACCAACTGATTGCTGACCTGTTGGAAAATCCGTTAGACTCTCGTTGACGTCATTTGTTTTAAACAACCAATCACATGTTAATAGTGTAACGACTGCTGCTGGTAACAACATTGCAATTATGGCGGCTACTATTTATTCCAGTTTGTTTAGAAGTGAATGTTGCAGGCTGGTAGAATGACCCGTTCGAGGTCAGGCTATGAATTGATTGCTAAGTTTTTAATCAAGCCTCTGCCGTGTTAATTGTTATCAATTCATTCATTTAGTACACTTTTCAAGGAGAATATAATAGCTAATCTGGCCTCAAATTCAAATATTTTATCAACCAATTTTATGCACACACACATAGCAAATATAAGAGTTATTTTATATATTTACGATTTCGTCGTATTTTCATACAAATTTAAATTATATATATATATTTGTGTGTGTGTGTGTGTGAAAGTTTCATTAAAAATGACAGACAAGGTATTATATAGTTAAGCATTTTATGTAATTATTCATTTCTTTTAAGAACATAAATTATATAAAAATTGTCCAAATGTTTTGCTTATCTGAACCCTTTCAACTGTACAATATCATAGCATTATCCACGTACCAAAAAAAGGCTAAAAAATAAAGAAGACATTATTAATATCAAAGAAAAACCCATCCTCCAATAATATCAGTTACGAACACGCTAATAACGTGCTTACCGTGTTCGGTACATAAGACATGCACACGACTCTACAAATATACATAAAGCTACATTCTGTTACTCGTAAAATAACATCTATCCTCGTTAATGGCTAACAGTATAACCGAAAGTGCTCTAGAAAACAAAACATTTGGACAATTTTTATATAATTTATATCCACAAAAAAATCATGAAAAATCACATGAAAAATTACATAAAAAAATTAACCATAATACCTTTTCTGTCATTTTTATGAAACCTGCATAAAAGAGAGATTGCTGTCCATATATATATATATATATATATATATATATATATATATATATATAACTGAAAAAATAAACATAAAGACGAAATATAACTGAAAACATAAACATAAAGACGAAATCAAATTTCGCAAGTCATTGTTTGTAAAAAATTTTTATACCCAACGAAAGATGACGGGAGAGATTTAACGTGCGGGCGTGAAAAAAAGTCAAAAACAAAAAACAACCAGATACGCATGTATATGAACTTTGTAACCTGCTCACCACTTATCTATTTATACACGATACTTTAGCTATCAGAAAAACAAATGGATCTCGATATGTTAAGTCACAAGTTTTTTGCCTGAAGAGTGTCAACTTTAGACTCAAAACACGTGTAGCGACACATACCATTATGGACACATAATATATCATACAAAAAGCAAGTAATAATACTAATAATAATAATAATAATAATAATAATAATAATTATAACAACAACAACAACAACAACAAATCTACACTTTAAACAAAACGTATCTGGTTTCTCTCTTTTTTTACTTGTATATATATATATATATATATATATATATATCAAATACAGTGATTAGTCTTACTTTCGTTATTGACTGTCAGGTCATATCATATAATGAAATATACAAATTTCATTAAATTACATGACCCGGCATCCAACAAGGCAAGTAACACTAATCCAGTAACATACGAATCGTCTTGCCTTCTTTAATAAAACTTGTATTAAAAAGGGATTAATATCTAAATACACAATTATATATATATATATAATCACACTAATGGTAGGTAATAGCATGACAAAATGCCCCCAAAATATGTTAGCACATTTCTTCAAAATAAAATAATGTTCTTATTGGTAGAGTCATGTGTAGATAAAGAGCGTGAAAATATCTCTCTGTACGTGTATAATTCTATCTATAAAACACATTATTTTAGTCTGAGGAAGTCCCTATATGTATGAAACGCGTTACATACAGTTTTTTTCTTGTGTTTTCTCACTCAATCACGTACATATATACACACAAATATATATATATATATATATATATATATATATATATATATATATATATATATTGTCATCCGCAGACAGATCTGTTTCGCTGTATCACAGCTCATCAGTACGGTTAGACTCCGATTGCTTTTTAACCCAGGATTGAAACCCGACCGGATTGGCGTCAGTCGGCGATTCTATCTCTGGGCTATGGGCGTTCGGTGGAAGAAGGCAGACCTTTTAGCGTGTATATTATCATTATACGCGCCCAATAGCCAGAGTGATCTAATTCATTTTTACTGAATGAGCGATGCGTACATGCCAGAGTAGCTACTGTTTTTCAAAGTTTACCATTCTTCCAGAGTGCTCAATCAGGGTGTGAGAGCGTAAATATTGTCATCCGCAGTCAGAGCTGTTTCGCTGTATCACAGCTCATAAGTACGGTTAGACTCCGATTGCTTTTTAACCCAGGATTGAAACTCGACCGAAATGGCGTCAGTCGGCGATTCTACCCCTGGGCTATGGGCGTTCGGCGTAAATATTGTCATCCGCAGACACACACACACACACACACACACACATATATATATATGAACTTAGCTCACTGATACCCCTATATAAGAATTTCTTCGAGCCACAAGATTAGAAACTAGGTCCCACCCTTTTTCTTATGAAGACAATAAATTGTAAACGCAAATTCTACTCCATCAGCTTCTTTTCTCGCACTTCTCGCCTGTGGAATTCTCTTCCACATTCTTGCTTTCCCGACAGTTACAATCTCGAAGAATTTAAATGTAAAGTCATCTCTTGTCTCACTAACTTACATCCTCTCTCTCTCATGCTTTTTCTTCGTCCACCCCACTCTCATCAGTAGTCTCTTCTCTCTCCTACTCTCTTCCTGACACCCCCTGCAACCTCTCACTCCTCATAACATTCCTCCTATGTAACCCCCTGCAAAACAGTGTCAGTAAAATGCCTTGCTTGGGGCGACACGATTATAAATATATATATATATATATATATATATATATATATATATATGAGACACTGGCGAACCGTAAAGGCGGAGAGAATAGCCCAAAAGATTTTATCTAATTGATATATATATTATTAGTTAGATAGAAATAGAGAATTCAGTGGATATTATCCAGAGCAACTATATTGAGGGAAAAACTAATCAAGTAATTAAACCGTAATAAATCCAGAATTTATTTCAGCAATGTGTAAAAAAGAAAATACAACTGCCTGCCTGGTTCAAACCATTGATGAATATATATATATATATATAAACTTTTAAATAAATAAATAAGAACAGACCATGGACTCAAATATGGGCATCTATTAAAAAACGTTGTCCAGCGTCTGTAATATTTTAAAAAAATTTTTCTTTAGTTTCTTTCTTTTTCCCTCCCTTCCTTCTTTTATCTCTCTTACCACCTTTTTTCCGTGGTGCTTTAACTGACATCGATTTAACACGGCTGTCTGTTAATTTTTAGTTACATCCTTCCTTTTTTTTGCGAACCCAGACGATGTCAATTTTTTTCTTTTCTTATTTATTTGATTTTATTCTATCTTTTTCTTTTTCTTTTTCCTTTTCTTTTTCTTTCCCTTTATTTTTATTTTTATTTTATTTTATTATTTATTTTTTAATTTCTTTGCAATCTATTTAAAAAGGAAAAGTAGACTAATTTTTCTCCAGTTTCTGAAAAGTTTTTTTTCTGTTCCTGAGGTGATGTGTCGTTCCCCGTGGGGATCTTCATATCGAAATGGCCATTCAACATCTTTGAATTAATCCTTTTTTAATATATATTTGCTCTGTAATATTTTATTACATGGAGCTCTCTTCCTGTATCATTTTTTAATATTAAAATAAATTTTTAATATTAATTAGGATCCGGTTTTTTGGAATTTACCTTCCTGCTTTTTTCCCTTGGATTGAAGTATCTGAATTAAAATATATATATATATATATATATATATATATATATATATATATATATATATAAAATTTAATTTCTTCTTTTAACTTTTGACTTTACAGGAGTTGGTTGAAGGGGAAAGAAAATCAAAATAGAAGTAAGTGCTAGTGGCATGAATTCGTTTAAGTTGGACCACATCTTGCCAGGAAGTGGCTCAAACACTTGATTTCGTGACTTTTCTGTGCGGCACATACAGAATCCAGTTATGAAACTGCAACGGACTTTCGCAGACTCTGTTATAATTTCAAGTGGCGCCTTTTGTAGCATGTCCATCATGCGTAGCTCTCTTCATCCGCTGGCTCAACAGTTGAGATCGGTTGTTTCATCGTTGGGGGTTTTTGAAGTTGGTCGCGATTAGTCTGGGTTCTCGTTTTCGACCTTTCCGGCGACGGTTGCTCTACTAGAAGTTTAGGACTCTTGACGGCATCATTCTCAGATTCATTGGACGACACACCACGACAAGGAGCGACTATCAGAGGTCCGCAGATAAAAATGTACACGCGTAGACACGCATATATACTTTTTTTAATTATTGATTGTAACGTGACATATTTTCAAATTTGAAGGAAAACCGTTTCGGGTCGTAACGTCGTTTCGTTTTGTTTATTTTGTTTTTTTACGATTGGTTCAGAATCGTCAATTTTGTCCTGAATTGCCTTTCAAATATTTTTAACAACAAGAATAATAAAATGTATGTTCTCATATATTTGTTTTATAACGTTGATCAGAGCGTTAGTTTTTTCGTCACTTCTATAACTGCTTCATGAAGTTTTTTCGTCACTTCTATAACTTTGGTCTTCGTAAAGTTAATTTGAAGGAAATTTTGGTAACTCAATATTTGCGAGTTATAATATTTCGGTATCTTTACGTAAAGTCAACGTACAAACGAATAACACAAAAGAATGTTTTCGGAATGCCGAAGAACACCGGAACACACAGAGTACTGAATACCCACAATACACTGAAACACAATCAGACTTCCGTCTGAGTGCTTTATATATTAATATATATGATCACGTGATCCCAGTAACGCAATCCATTCAACATATACTTTTGTTTCCTGAAGATCAGTGTTCGACCATACGTCTCGGTATCGACACTTTCTTCTTACATAACATTTTGATGATTTTATACTTTTATCTTTCAAATATTTCACCTTTTGTTATGATGCCCTATCTACATTGGAATGAACTCTTCCTCCTTCATAAATACTAACCTGCGAGATTTTCTAGAAGAGGCAGTCGAGACGCAGTGTAACTTGACAGTTCAGATGGACATTTCTATCTGCTGACTAATAACACTCATATTTTGCATATATGTTCTGTTATTCCAATACACTGATTCAACCTACCTTTTTCTTTTCGTGTCTTTCTTCCTGGTCCTAACAGGCCACAACACCTTTCAAATATTTTTAACAACGAGATTAATAAAAAAAATGTTTTCATACATTTGATGATAGTTTTATACTTTTCATTCTTTTTTTTTTCTTATTTAATATTTTGTTTCTAATATTGTCATTAAAATAGCATTTGATGACAAACTGTTTGCTGGGAAATAACCGTTTTAAAGCAAGCAATATTGGAAAATACAGAAATCGATATTAAGGGTAAGGGTGGATTGAGAAATCGTAGAACCATTGAATAGTAAGACAAGTCGATTTTGGAACCATGGTATTGCAATCAATTTCAAATTCAGGGTTTAACGTGATAAATAACAACACGAAATCATTTTTTTCAAACCCTTACCGGTTTTTGAGAAAACGAGTTTGAAAAATAAATTTAGATTCAAAATCCTAGCGTCGGCATTTCATTCCGGTGATCAGTAAAAATCTTACATCAGAACCTTACAAAGTTTATAATTTACTGAAGCTTTACAAATTGTATATGGGCAAGATACCTGGCACAAGGACATTATGCTATTAAATAAGACCTTGATTTACTTCAAAGGGAAATTATACTCAACAGTTTAGCTATATTATGATGTAATATACATATAGTGCAGTAGTTTTAATGTGATTTTCAATAAACTATGAAATTTTAAACTCTTTGTCTTATAAATTATGTCTAGCAGTATTACGGTATTATTTACGTTTATTTATTTATTTTTGTTTTGATTTATTTTGTTCTTACAAATGGTCTAACATATCTTATTCGTTGATTAACCTTTTTCGTAATTTTATAATTTACTTTACAATTTTTACTCATCAAATACAGTAAAATGTATATTTTGCTTGCTGTGAGTCATAATTAGAATTCTGTTTTCAATATATTTTCCATTTAATGTATCTAATACAAAATACATTAACTTTATTTGGATTTATTCTTGAAATAGTAAAATTTTGTAAGTCATTTTCTAAGTAAAAAACCTGCGGAAATTAAATATTTTTTTTACATATTTTTCAACCGATTTTTTAAACTAAATACACAAAAATTGGAAAAAGCTATTACTCTAATTGTTGGCGCCAGTACTTATCACCGCAAATCCCAAATCACACTGAAATGCATAATGTTAATTTAAAAAAAAAAAGTGAAAAATCGAGCGGTCCTATTTTACAATTCTCAGTTCGTTTCCTTTGGTTGTAAAATGATCAGATCGTCTTTGTATTCTACTTTTTGTAAGCCACTTAAATCTGAAGCAGTTGGGAAATGGCTAATGTTTTTCTTTGAATTGGCCTTGTGTGAAACATAACCAAACTTCTTACAACTTACAGGTTTTATCAGAATCATCAGAAGGGTATCAGCAGGTGGATTTGTGGAAGAATAAAAGTATACCTTTTGTATGTTTAAAATAAAAATATATTAATCGAAAAGAGTGACATGAATTAAAGTTAATGTTCAATGAGAAACAGTATTAAGAAATTAAATTATCAAGGGTTCATAGTAATTTGTGTGTATGTAGGCAGAAATGTAAGTATGTATGTATGTATGTATGTATGTATGTATGAGCGTTATCTTTGGAGAGGAATGTCTTTAAAGTATTCGCTCAGTCTTAAAGGGTTCCAATGACCAATGGGAGCGATAAAGGGACTTAGCGATCCAGCGCGAAAAATCTGAATTGCTATAAATGTCTTGATCAACGTCAGTCAAACAGTTAGATGGGAGCAGCGAGAGATACACAGCTAAAATGTAACTTCAACTTCAAGTCAACTCGCATATAAGGTCACGTCGCACCTTGTTCTCTTTCGCCTTCTTTCTCGTGTGCTGATTCATTTTACTTCTTTTTCTCCACCCAAAAACATTCCTACCTACAAACGCTAATACATACATACGTACCTACGCATAAAATCTCTCCAAATACCCTCAACTCATTACTTGTTTCTCATTGAACATTAACTCCTACAACTTATGTTATTCTTTCCTTTTAATAATTTTCTATTTTAACATTAAAAATGTACATTTTATTCTTTCATTATTCCACATTATTCCATACTTCCCAACCTTCTGATGATAACCTTCTGATAATTCTGATGATAATTCTACATCAAACTTGTAAGCTGTAAGGAGTTTGGTTAAGTATGACACAATGCCGAATTAAATAAACATTAACAATCTCCCTAAAGCTACATAGTAAAGCACGAATAGAAACTGCTTTTATTTTCAACCCTTTCTCTGCCATTCAAACGCGAGCAGGCCATCTCCATCTGCACTTGAGTGAAAGAAAGCGAATTCCTTTTTACACCTGTTTGTACTTGCCGGAAATTCTTTTGACGCACGCTTATCATCCAATCGGAAGTTTTGTAGAAGCAGGACATAATGATCACAGTTAACAGCGGTGACGTCTATTCACGACCAGCCTATCCCTATCCTGACATCATTCTTACCAGCTTCAACTTAAACTTGGAATCTCAGTCACGAGAAATTCAGGCTCTCTTCTTTTTTTGTACCCGATTTGTTGTTGTCTTTCTTAGGATATTTTTTTTCGCGTATCTTATGTTTTGGTTGAAACTTAAAAAAAGAAAACAAAAAAAAAAACGAATTAGGTTGGTATTCATAAAGACAATGCTTTTGTCTACATATTGTAACCGGGTACTTCAACGTAGTGTACTGGTTATCAAGCTTGCCTCGTTAGATCATTTATAACTGAGTAATGAGTTTGACCCTCACTAGGTGCTCCATACTTTTGGACTTCATTCACTTACGCGCAAATTTTTCCTCTAGCTATAGGTTAAACAGTAAGGCAAATTGAGTTCTATAGCTTTGGTTGTTAACCAGTCTACTGCAAAAAGCAATACAGCCTACTGCAGGAAAATCTTCTGCCTAGTCAGTATTGTCACTTTCAAGACATGATTGCCCAAGCGTGTATCACGTATGGCGATTAACCGACTGATTTTGATAAAAGTATTGAATACCTGAACAAACTGGGTTCTATAGCCTTGTTGGCAACCAGTCTACCGCAGAAAGCAATGCAGCCAACTGTAAGGAAGTCTTCTGCCTAGTCAGCAATGTTCCTTTCGAGACATGATTGTTCAAGCGCGTATCACGTATGACGATTATCTGACTGATCTAGATCAAAGTATTGAATACCTGGACAAATTGGGTTCTATAGCCTTGGTTGGCAACCAGTTTACCGCAGAAAGCATTGGCTACCTACTGCAGGAAAATCTTCTGCCCTGTCAGTCATGTCTCTTTTGATACGCACATTGCACTTAACTGACCGACCACATCTATGCTTCGTTCAGTAAATCCCTATTTAAGGGTACTTCACCATGGTGTAATGGTGATTTTCTAAGTGTAGCTTAGATTTGGCACAAGGCCGAAAGTATGGGGGCACCTAGCGAGAATTGTTCAATCCTCATTAGGTGCCACAATTTCTGTTGAGCATTTTAGTGTGTTTAGCAAGATGGTCTTTCCATATCACCTTCTTATTAACTTCAAAAGATGCTCTATACATTTCGCCTTGTACCACATCCTAGCTGTGCTTAGTAAATCACTATACGAGAACTTTGATGTAATGTAAGGGTTCACTATCTTGTCACGTTAGACAATTACTAGATTAATTTTGACGTTGTGCCTCATCTAAGCTATGATTAGTCTTGTGGCCTCTTAAAACCAGAACGACAGACACGAAAAGAAGAAGGTAGGTTGAACCAGTTTATTGGAATAACAGGACATATATACAAAATAAGAGTGTTATTAGTTAGCAGACAGAAGCGCCCGTCCGAGTTGTCAAATTCCACTGCATTTCGACTGCCTTTTTTAGGAAGTCTCGCAGGTTAGTGTTTATGAAGGAGGAAGAGTTAATTCCAATGTAGATAGGGCACCATAATATTAGTAAATTATTTTAGGTCACTCTGATATGGTGTAATGTTTAGTAAGCTAAATAATTCCGAATAAATAATGAGTTCGATCCTCACTGGGTGCTCTATAGTTCAGGCCTTGTGTCATATCTAAACTGCGCTTAGTAAATCTCCGTATGAGGCTATTGGAGATAGCTATTGGCTATTTCTCAATAGCCCCTCGTACCGGCTCATAAACCGAACAAAAACTGAAGTAGGTAAGATACGTGATCAAATATTAACAATTATTTGATGGCTTATTTTACCTACAGCTTATCTTAAAGTAATATGTATATATACGCTCTCACATCCTGATTGAGCACTCTGGAAGAATGTAGACTTTGAAAAAAGCAGTATCTACTCTAGCATCTACGCATCGCTCATTCTGTAATGAATTAGAGCACTCTAACTGCTAGCGTATGATACATCATAAGCTAAAAGACTGCTTCCTTCTACCGAGCGCCCATAGCTCAGAGGTAGAATCGTCGGGTTTCAATTTTGGGTAAAAGCAATCGGAAATCTCGCCGTACTGCTGAGTTGCGACACAGCGAAACAGATCAGTCTGCGGATGACTATATATATATATATATATATATATATATATATATATATATAATTTTGAAATAAGTTATTTCCGCAATCAAGGCTCAACTATTCTGTATCTTCAGGCGATTTACGATAACTGATTTCTTCGTTTTCCTAATGTACGAACAGGGATTTCAAAATTAGGAAGGAGTTATTCAAAGGTGTTACAACACTTTCATCAATGTTCGTATGATCCTAGTATGTATTTATATATAAGATTACATCTACACCTGATATAACTTGGAGCATAGTAAAAATAGCCAAACCATACTACGGTAGCGATGTATGCAGATTGTGCCAGGAGCCATTATATTCTTCCCAAAACAAAAATAATTACTATATGAAAGATCAGAAATAATGATTAGATGTACTCACACCTATGATTACATACTAGGATCATACAAACATGAATGAAAGTGTTTTAAGATTCTTAAATAACTCCTTCCTAATTCTGAAAATTTTTGGATGATTAAAAATTCCAGTCGCGCTTTCGTAAAAAAAAAAAAAAAAAAAAAAAAAAAGCATGTTTGTACAATTGAAAAACAAAAATGTCAGTTATTATAAATCATCTGAAGATACCGAAAGTTTGAAACTCATTTCCAAATGAAAAATATTTGAAAGTTCTACAGTATTGAACACTTTTTAATACAACAGTGTACCGGTCTAATTTAATTATGAGCAAAAACTTAGTAATAAACCCTCTAGCATTCAGAAGATGAGATTTTAATTTCAAAATATTAATGTATAATAAATAGGTGATATCCAACAACTTATTTACCTTCCTTTATTTTACTAAACGCATTGTAACAGCCTTCAAAACCTAACCATGTTCCTAATATACACAATGCTTCAAGCAAGTTGCAAAACTTTCTTACCAAATCGGTCGAGTTTCGATCCCTGCCAGAAGCAAGTAGATGTGTCTAGCCACACTGATGAGCTGTGATACAACGAAACAGGCTTGTATGTGGATGACTAATATATATATATATATATATATATATATATATATATAGTGTTTAATTGTAATAATGTTTAGCGCCATGGTATCTGCTTTTTCAGTAGATTTACTGACAAAATGCATGTTTGCAAGGAGGTTCTTTATCGTAAAGTGCTCGATATCGGGGTGGAGACAGAGTGTTGATAATCAGGCAAATTAGCCCTGACGAGTGGGAGTATCATAACAGTATCCTCGCGAGGCTTTGAGGTCGGCATGAACCTGCTTAGTTAAAGTAACACACACACACACACACACACACACACACACACACACACACACACACACACACACACACATATATATATATATATATATATATATATATATTGCTTCGGCAATTGCTAACCTGCCACCAGATTCCCTATCTTGCCACAATGTATTCTCCTTACAATAAACCTCTCTTTTTTCAATTACGCACGCGTTGCTGTTCTTGCACTCGAGTACCACCTTGTCTGTTTGTAACCTCTTTAACGGATACAACACACACACATACACACATATACGCACACACATACACACACACACATATATATATAAGATTACACTATTTTAAATATGTTTAAAGAAACTTTTTAAAGAAAAGATAGAAATCTTCAGATTATTAACAACTAAACCGAAACCCATTTTGAAAAAATCGCTAAGTAGTGTAGGATTTGTTGGTAGTTAATTGCTTTAAAACAACGTTCATAAAAAAAACTCACACGCAAAATATACTACATCAAACTTCATATAAATATGAAAAAATTGGGAATCAGCATCAGAAAGCAAATGACCCTGAAGAGTGAAGTCATTACAATGATGTCTTCATTCACGAAGCATTAACGAAATATATTTACTATGTTCTTAAATATATATATATATTGATCCTTTCACCCCAAGCAAGGCAATAAAGCCATTAAGCCTCGAGGGGTTACTGACAGTTACAGAATATGCGAAAAAAACAAAAGACAAAAAAGCCAAGCTTCTATTAAGAAGACAGGACAATAAAAGTTAAAGAAGAGAAATTAAGAAGACAGAAAATGGCGGTTGACATTGGTTTAAATTTTTTGAAGATCATAGTTAACTGGGAAGCAAGAATTCGGAAGTGTTCTCCACAAGTACACATTTCACGATTGCACAGGCCGATAAACGTAATAGACTGTTTAAAAGTAAACGGAGCGTTTAATTTAAGCGGGGTTGCCACTAAAAATCATATTCGAATTAATAAGATGTTGAATTAAAAATAAATCCACTCATATTGTGAGGCTATATTTAAAAAAAAGGGTCAGTGGAGGTGTCGGTGGTCTTTCTCTCTCTCTCTCTAACACACACACACACACACACACACACACACACACACACACACACACATATATATATATATATATATATATATAAAAAATACCATAGATAATATAAAATAATGCTATAATATATATATATATATATAGTTTTGCTCACCAGTAGCATGATTCGGAGTTTGGTGCACGACGCAGTCATCAGGTGCCGAGTCGTGATTCCACTGAGAAAAAATATATTTATTATTAACACACACACACACACACACACACACACACACACACATATATATATATATATACATATATATATCACTTGAAAAGACACAAATTTTGTCGAAACAAAATGGATACTTTTGTAGTGATATTATAATATATTTATGTTATAAATTATAAAGTGTGGATAGTGCTACACAAGCCTTCACCAGCGAATTCTCTGTGTGGCAGTCTAACTGATTTAGACACTCATACGTTGAAATCGACCATAATAATAATAATAATAATAATAATATATATATATATATATATATATATATATATATATATATATATGTGTGTGTGTGTGTGTGTGTGTGTGTGTGTGCGAGCGTGCGCGCAGAGGGTGCGATGGATAAATTCTATCTATCTATCTATCTATCTATCTATCTATCTATCTATCTATCTCTGCCTATTCATATCTATCCATATGTATTTCAGTCTATTCATAGAGATGTGTGTACAGACCTAACAATACAATAGTTTAATTTTCTGTCGTCTAAAATCCTGCAGTTGTTCAGGAATTCATGTTAACATACAAAATTTAAATAAATAAATTAAAATAAAAAATAAAAAGACAAAAACAAAAATGTGCCTCTGTGTGTGTGTGTGTGTGTGTGTGTGTGTGTGTGTGTGTGTGTGTGTGTTTATGTGTTCGTGTGTGTACGCTTGAAAGTCTATTTGTCTGAGCGCAATAATTTTTATGGGTGTAACTGAAAACAGTGTGGTGCACAGATCGGGTCTATATTTAGACAAATAATAATACGCATCCACAGACGTGAATGTGTCACATAAGAACAACAAAGACAGGGAGAGACAAAGAAACAATAGAAAAACGACAGAAAGCGTAAAGAGACAAAATAGAACCAAAAGAAAGAAAGAAAGAAAGAAAGAAAGTGTGAAAAACAAAAAACAAAAAAAGAGAAAGGACAGAACATTTGGGAAGAAAGAAAGAAAGAAAGAAAGAAAGAAAGAAAGAAAAAGAGAAAAAGAGAATGTGAATAAGTATAAACAAAAGAATGACAAAAAGAAATTATGAAAAGGAAGAAAATATCAGGAAAAAGAAAAGGACAGAGAGAGAGAGAGAGAGAGAGAGAGAGGGGGGGAGTAAATATGAAAAGGTAGAGAGAAAAGAAAGAAAGAAAAAAGAATGAAAGAAATTAAGAAAAAGAAAGAAAGAAAAAAAGAAAGAACGAAAAAAAGAAAGGAGAAGAAAAGAGAATTAAAAATTAAGTATTAGAAGTGGGGTGCAGAAATTGTAAATAGAGACGAAGCGAAAAATCAAAGAAAGACAAAGAAAGAAATTTAGAAAGATCAATGGAAAAAATAAAAAATAAAAGTAAAAACAAAACCGAACAAGAAAAGGAAAAAAGTCGATAAAAAAGAAAGAAACAATATTTTTAAAAAATAAGATACAAAGAAAAAAAAAAAGAAAAAAGAAAGAAAAGCAAAGAAAAAGTAAGAGAGAGAT
>JBBBDQ010000910.1:2192500-2245000 GCA_037127315.1 Ascarosepion bandense | reverse complement strand
CCTTCGTCAGGTGTTTAAAATTTAGAAACCTTTATTTCGATCACCGGGGAAGTAAAAGGTTCGGTTCAAAATTTCAAGCACTTGAAGAAGGCCGGAGCGTACAACGACCGAAATGTTGGGTATACGTCAATAAGGATGGGGACAACAGTTCGAACAATGTATACTACATCATCTTAAAAGTACACACACACACACACACACACACACACACACACACATTGGCTTTCTAAGTGCCGCTTAGGTGTGACACTAGACTGAAAGTTTGGGGTACCCAGTGAGGATCGAACACACTACTTAGTTGAAACAGATTCTTGCGAAAACTTGCTAACTATTATACCACGTCGAGGTGCCTATCAGTCAGTTAAGTGCCATACGTGATACACGCTTGGGCGATCATGTCTCTAAAGAGACATGATTGACTGGGCAGAAGATTATCCCGCAGTAGGTTGCCATTGCTTTCTGCGGTAGACTGGTTGCCGACCAAGGCTATAGAACCCAATCTGTCCTGTTATTTAACCCATAACTGGAAGGAAGAGACGGATTAATATCTTTCCCAAGAGTATTTGCGCGTAAGTGAATACAATGGATTCAACTGAAATTCGAAGAGGTGCCTATACATATACATAAAATATTGAGAGAAAAACTGAACACAAAATTAATAGTTAAAAATCCAGAATTTATTTCGGCAGTTGTATTTTCAGACCGTGGAAAAATAAATAAATGTTAATTTCACTCAAAATATTCTAAAAACGGTTTTTAATAGAGGGGAAATAGGTTAGGTAAAATGAACATTGTATCATTTTAGCCGGAAGTGTCACAAATTAAAAAATACATACATCAGATCCCACATATACACAATACAGACGCACGGAATAAAGAAAACATACATAAAAAACACAAACGCACAAAAAAAACAAACAAACAAACAAACAAATCTGGAAAGAGTATATACATACGTAAAAAGGTGGATAGGTATAGACATACAAAAAATAAGCACACAGATATAAACTTAGAAAAGGACATATAAGCACGCAGTAGTGACATACACGCGCAAACACACAAGAATGGAAAAACAAAATTACCAACAAAAATAAAATAAGCGGGAAGAGAAAAAAAAAAGAACAGAAAAAGAAAGAGGGACAGATAATAATACACTTACAGTCACAAATAAATAGTTATCACAATAAATTTTTAGAAAATAAATTTATTAAAATTTTTTAGGAATTAAAAAAAAGCCTTTTTAAAAGTAAAACAACTTTCACAAGAGTAGATATTTTTTCCGAAATAAGAAACAAGATTCATCAAAATAATGCAGATAATGGCATTATTATTATTTTAAACACAAAAGTTATCTGCGTATATAAGAAGTACATAAGCTCGTACGTTTTACAATGAGAAACGGAATTAAATTAAAACCATTTCGTGGGAAGAATAATTATAAAATACAATACATGGCTCGACACGAACGAGTTTAACCGTGTATAGCGAACAACTTAATATTTTCCTTTTTATTTTTATAAAGCGTAAGACCATAGAAAATAATACTGACCTCTCACGATTCGTTTATCTGCTTGTTTCTTTGTCTGTCTGTCAGTGGTTTAGATATCTCGAAAAACCAGCCCGAAGGGTTCGGCCGAAACTTTCAGGAATAATTAGATTTTGGGTTCTATCTGGTACGGGATAAAGTTTCTGGTTTATTTTTCCGGGTTTACAGTATTTACATTATTCGGACTGTTGTCCTCATCTTTGTTGCGATTTGTACGACGTTTCAGCAGTTGTACGTTTCGGCCTTCTTCAGGTGCTAGGACACATGACCCAGTGGATATAGACGTTGGTTAGTTCCTGACTTGACTCTTAGAGTTGCGAGTTCAATACCAAGCTACTTCAGTGGTGAACAAGTAACTTGCAGGGTTAGAGAGAGATAACTCATGACTTTCAATCGAGATTTTACGCAAGGAATGGGAATGATATACCCCAGTGATTGTAATAACGGGTTTGGTTCGAAATTCTTAGCACCTGGAGAAGTGCCGGATTATCGGCTCGGAACGAGAAACCGGGGAGCCGAGTTCGAATTCCAGTTGAATCCATTGTATTCACTTACGCGCAAATACCCTTGGGAAAGGTATTAATCCGTCTCTTCCTTCCAGTTATGGGTTAAATAACAGAACAGATTGGGTTCTATAGCCTTGGTCGGCAACCAGTCTACCGCAGAAAGCAATGGCAACCTACTGCGGGATAATCTTCTGCCCAGTCAGTCATGTCTCTTTCGAGACATGATCGCCCAAGCGTTTACTACGTATGGCACTTAACTGACTGACTGAATGAATAGTGACTCGAATTGAGGAATCGGAGAGCAAAGTTTGAATTCCACTCGCGTTCATTCTATTCACTTGTGGTAATACCCTCGAGAAAGTTTTGAATCCATATCTTCGCTTCATCGCTAGGGGTAAATAGCAGGACAGATTGTGCCCTATAGCCTTGGTTGGGAACCGGTCAAGGAGAACTCTGAATTCAAACCAGCCTGCTGTCTTATAGGTTCTGCCTCTTTAGGTAAAACATAGAAGCTAACTTCAAAAGCAAATCCACCTCACATGTCATCTCGAACAAAGAAACTAACCCACTACTTCGAGCCGTAACAGAAACCAATGAACTCCTAGGGCTTAAAACCTCTCTGATTTCAGACCGTTATTCCATGAATGTATCACCTACGGCACTTTAGACGATATTAGAATTAGGTTATTGACTAGCTTAGTTTTTTGAGTTGGAAATGACCTGAATAAAAAAAGAGTTTGTGGAGAGCCATGATACCTTATCTTCTGAACGAATGTTGCTAAACTAAACAAAACATTAGGTTTTGTTTTGTTACATAAATTGCTCAATGCAACATTGGAGTAGATAGACTGAACTAATTGGAGTAGATAGACTGAACTAATTGGAGTAGATAGACTGAACTATCGCCCGGTTCACACTCCACCCACGTCTATTGAACAGGTGTAGAGGCTCATCCCGTGTTACCTGTTTAGGATGTGGTTTCCGGCTTTCTCTTTTCCAATCTTTTTACTCTTACGTAGCCCCCTGCACACCAGTGGCCTTACCGCCTTGCCCGGGGTGATATGATTAAAAAAAAAAAAGATGAAGTATCATGGCTCTCCACAAACTCTTTAAAAAAATTTTTTGCGAATTATTATGACGTCTCCACGGTTTGGAAATCGGAGTATCGCTTCTCCTAGCACGAGTTAGACCTCCGTGGGAGACTTTTAAGCTAGCTCCCGCTGTGAGCTAATTAAAACTCTGTTCCAAAACTAAATGTTCCAGCTTAGAAAACAGTAATGATAATTTTGAAGAAATAACTTTGAATCCCTCAATTGACTCCATGGAACTTCAAAATTTCACTTTAACTTTGATTCGGGCTAAAAGTCTAATTCCGGTCAAAAGACCAATTTGGGCCGAAATTCCAATTCAGACCGAAAACTGATTCCCTCGAATCACAAACTTTGCGAAACTTCAAAAACTCAAGTCATGAAACCTTTCACCTTAAATCTTAGTATTTTGAAGAAATAAAATTAATTTCCTTAGTTCAGAAAGTTTTGGAGATATTTGAAAGTGAATTCAAAAACTTCATTTTAAACTGAATTTGAAACATTCTTCTTTTAATTCACAAAGTTTTCAAGATATTTTAAACTAAATTTGAAACTTTTTTTAATTCACAAAATTTTCGACATATTTGAAACTGAATTTATATCTTTTTTAATTCACATAGTTCTTGAGATATTTGAAACTGAATTTAAAACCTTTTTTAATTCACAAAATTTTGAAGATGTTTTAAACATAATTTGAAACATTTTTTTTAATTCAGAAAATTTTGGAGATATTTTAAACTGAATTTAAAACCATTTTTTTAAATTCACAAATTTTTTGTGTTACTTTAAAATCTTTCTTTCTTTCCTTCACTTTATTTTTCTCAATAATTTAATTTATTCTTTCATTCTTCTATTTTCAATTACTTTTTCGATTTCGTACTTTCTTTCTTTCTTTCTTTCTTTCTTATTTTCTTCATTTCATGCTATTTTATTTCTAATATTTTTTCAGTATATTCAATTCTTTCATTCTCATTTTTATTTCATTTTTATCATTCTTTGTTTTTTCTTATTTTTTTTCAAATAAAGAAAGAAGGAAAGTAAGAAAAAAGCGTAAAAATCATTGAAAATATAAGAATGAAAGAATAAATTAAAATATTGAAAAAATATTAGAAAAATACGGTGATGGAAAGAAAGAAGGAACAAAAGAAAGGAATATTATATATCGTTTTCTAATATTTATCTTCTTAATTTTTTCTTTCATTCTTTCCTTACTTTCTTTATTTCTTTCTTCTTTTTTCTTGCTTTATTTCTTTTTCTTTTTCACGCGCTTTTTCTTCTAATACTTTTCAGGATTTCGATTTATTTATTCATTCTCATATTTTCACTGTTTTTTCACTTTGTTTGTTTGTTTGTTTGTTTGTTTGTTTGTTTGTTTCTTTCTTTCTTTCTTTCTTTCTTTCACGCATTTTTCTTCTAATATTTTCCCAATATTTTTATTCATTCTTGCAATCTGATATTTTATTTTTTATTTTTTTCACATTATTTTTCTTTTAATATTTTTTCAAGATTTTTTATATTTTTCATTCTCATATTTTAAATGATTTTTCTTTTCTTTCTTTCTTTCTTTCTTTCTTTCTTTCTTTTAAGCCACTTTTTTTATTATAATATATTTGAATATTTTCGTTTATTCTTTCATAATTCTTTTCAATGAATTTTTCCCTTCTTTCTTTCTTTCTTTCTTTCTTTCTTTCTTTCTTTTCTTGCTCCACGATTTCTTTTTGTGTGTCCTTTACGCAAATATTTTAAAATATTTTCAGTTATTTTTATCATATTTTCAATGAATTCCTTTTCTTTACTTCTATTTCTCATTCTTTTTCTCCGCTCTTTTTCTTCTAATATTTTCAATATTTTCATTTATTTATTCATTCTTTTGTTTGCAATGTTTTTTTCACTTTCTTTCACGTTATTTTCATTTTTCTTTCTTAGTTTTATTTTTTCTTTCTTGGACGTTATTTTAATTTTTTTAATATGTTCATTTATTCTTTTATTTTCATAGATTCCAAATTTTTTTCTTATTTTTCATTCATACTTTTTTTTTGCTTAATGTTTTTTTATTTAATATTTTCCTTTATTCTTTTTTCTTATATTTTGGATGATTTTTCTTTGTTTCTTTCTTTCATTCTTTCTTTACTTCATTCTTTACGTCATTCTTTATTTCTTTGAATATTTTCATCTATTCTTTTATTCTCATATTCTCATATTCTCATATTTTCAATAATTTTTCTCATTTTTCGTCATTTTTTTCTTCGTGCAATTTTTCTTATATCGTTTCAATATTTTTATTTATTCGTTCACGCGCATTTTATCAATTATTTTTTCTATTTCTTTCTTTCTTTCTTTTTTTCTTTCACGCTATTTTTCTAACATTTTTCCAATATTTTCAATTCTTCCTTCCTTCCTTTCTTTCTTTCTTTCTTTCTTTCTTTCTTTCTTTCTTTCACGCTTTTTTAATCATATTTCATTTTTATCTCTTCAATGATTTGTTCTCTTTTTTCCGTTATTTTTCCTCTTAGTTTCCCCTTTCATTCTCATATTGTAAATTATTTTTCAGTTTCTTTCTTTCTTTCTTTCTTTTTTTCTTTCTTTCTTTCATTCATTCTTTCTTTCTTTCTTTCTTTCTTTCTTTCTTTCTTTCTTTCGTGCTCTTTTTCTTTTCCTCTTTTTGAAAATTCTTTTTTTTCATTTGTATTTAAAAGTTTATTTTCAATTTTTCTTTCAAATTTTTTTCATTTATTCACGTTCTGCTTCTAATATTAGATCAATATTTAATTTTAATCTTTTCTTCGCAAATTTTCAATAAGTTTTTCTATTTCTTTCACTCTTTATTTCTTTTTGTAATACGTTTTTGAATTTTAATTTCCTTCCTTATGAATTATCTTATTTTCTATCTGCATGTCTTTCTTCACATTCGAAGTCTCTCGATAAAAACGCTATTACTGCCAAGAAGCGCTAAAGATTTTGTGCGTGCGCCATTGCTAATCACGTGACCAGACGTCCATTTTCATAATTACAAACAAACACTCGACCTCATGAAATAATTTCTTCTTTCACCGGTCGTTTCAGATCTTTGCACTTAACCTTGGTCGCCATTACCAAGTGCGTTATTGAAAGCTTGGTTTAAAAAAAAATTGAAAGAAAAGGAGAGGTCTTTTAGTACGTAAATAGACATAAAATAATATTTAAATATTTAATAAATGTTTCACTCAACGAAGATGCCAAAATTGCGAGATAATACCGTTTCAGAAAGAAAAGAAGATTTTTACGTTATCTTATACACAACACAATTTCAGTTTTTGTCTATGATTCTTTGGAAAGCTTATTTTAGTATCTGACAAGTCAATAGTTATAAGGCCCCTAGTAAAAATGGAATTCATTAGCAAATGACTACAGAATTCGGCTTGCTGTGACTAAAGCATAAGTTCAAACCTTAACGATGTAGCAGAAAGATATAAAAATGGAGACCAAAAGTTGCCGGCTTCTTTCTTCATATGGTCTTATATGATCCTGTCTGATTTTTTAACACTGTAGATTGCTATTTTTTTTCATTTGTGTTCACTTAATAACAGTATAAACTAAAACAATATCAATACAAAATTTTTAAAAATTCAAAAGCTAATAAATTTTTCTTTTTAAAATTTTAGAAAATGAAAACAGTTCTTGTAAAAATTCATCATTCATTGAAAATTAATATACATCGTTTATAAAAGCAATTAAACGCTTTCCTAGTGAAATACTGTAATGGCTATATTGCATTTTTATTTTACGACTAGCAGTATAGCCCGGCGTTGCTCGGGTGTAATGAAAGCTTTAAAACTAATCCATCGTCCTGGAGCTCAAACTCTTTGGACGTTGGCATGAAAGACTAAAAAGCAATAGTTGTTTCCAGTTAAAGCGAAACCGTAGACTGAAAGAAAAATGAATGGATGTAAGTCAAATTTTAATTTCCTGGTATCGATATCAAATAAGTTTTTTTTCGTCGTAAACTGAATTTTGAAGGCTAAATAAGTCCTCTGAGTAAATATGGTATCATGGCTGAGAGTAAGAACTACAATTATACCTACTTAGAGCCAAAACCGTAGCAAAAACTAAAATAAAAGGACTGAAAAAAATACAGACATACAGGCAGATAAACATACACACACACAAATATCTTGCCTTATATATATATATATATATATATATATATATATATATATATATATATATATATATATATATTAGCGATTTTCTGCACTACTGTAAGAACTGCAACCTTGAAACTACTGGACATCGTTTCTTATGTCTTTGTCTATGAGTGTATCATATTTGATTAAAATCAGACCACTCCTTCTATAACCCGATTTTTTCGATTATCGATTTTCGATATTTATCGGGGATACCTCGACACAAAACCTAGCTAATAACACTCGCAGACTCTTATAGTATAGCTGTGTAAATTTTCAAGAAAATCGATTCAGCCGTTTCGAAGTCTATAGGTAACGGATACACACACAGACACACACACAGCCAAATTTCCATTTATAAATAAGTTTAGATTCATAGAAAAATTTTGGTAAATAGTATTTCTGTTTGACAAAAACAAATTGATGATTTAAATTCTCCAAGGAGACCTGCTTTTAACTAACAAATATGAAGAGACTGAAATTTTAATTTCTCAAAATTTCATTAAAAAAAGTAAGTTGAGGTAACAAAAAAAAAAAAATCAAAAAAATAAAGAAAAAAGTTTTATCATCTCATATTTTATCAAGTCCTGAAAATTTAATTTGTAATGAAACTTTCAGGACTTGATAAAATGAAAGATGCAACAGCAATTATTTAATTTAACTTTAACGCTAAAAAAATAAAATAAAATAAAAAGCGCTAAAATTCCCTACATTAATCTTTGGCCCCAAAATTTTTAACGCGCGAAAAAAGATTTAAAAAATTAATAAAATAATCCAAAAATACTTTAGTTTTTTTCCTAATAACAGCACAAACATTTTCACGATAAAACTTTGTTTTTATTAAATTTAGGACTTTTTTGGTCATGGTATGTTCTTTTTAGAAAATTTTGGAGGTACCTAAAAAATACCTTTTTATTCTAAAGTTATCAACAATACCTATTTATAGTAAAGTTAGCATCAATTCTTATTTATACTAGAATTTCCAACAATACATTTTATCTGTAGTTTAAAGCAAGCAATTGCGTTCAAAATACATTTAATTGAAGCCAAAAAACTGGGTTCAAAATATCAAGGTTTTAGCAGTAAATAACCCATAGATATTGACATGTTGCTATATAAAATCAACCAAACCAAATGAAACCCAAATAATTACAAGTATTAACAATGTACGATGCCTGTGAATTTTTAGATGCTATAAAAACGTTGCTTCTTATTGGCACAAAAATGGTATTGTTTTTCAACATCCTTGAGTTTCATTAGCTGAAAATTTTAACTCACTTTGTATATTGTTCGGTTTTAATAGAAATCACTTGACTTCCATCCAAAATGACCGTCTCCTGTTTCCGTTCCGATATCTCTGACAACCATTTTGTCGTCAATTGCCTCCCTCGAGCAAGGTGTAATCTGATCAAACCGGAACTCTTATAAAATTCACACTCCACCCACGTCTATTGAGCAGGTTAAGAGGCTCATCCCTTGTTCCCTGTTTAGGATGTGGTTTCCGATTTTCTCTTTTCCAATCTTTTCACTATTACGTAGCCCTTGCACATCAGTGGCCTTACCGCCTTGGTTGGGGTAATATGATTAAAAAAAAAAAATAGTTTCATTTTTGTAAATAATTTTTAGCATTTTCCTCGAATGATTCAAAGAATATATATCTGGGGCCATAATTAGCGCACAGGGCTTGCATGCTTTTTCTTTCATTTTTCTTCTTCTTCTTCTTCTTCTTCTTCTTCTTCTTCCTCCTCCTCCTCCTCCTTCACTTTCTTCTTTTTTTATTCGCCCACTTATTCTCCTTTTTCTTCTTCATCTTGTCGTGACCCTTCAATATGTAGGCGATCATAGCTCTCCACAATTTCCTGTCTTTTGTAGCTCTTAGTAAATTTTGCTTTTTTGTTATCTCTTCTAATCCTTGCTCCGCCATCCATTTACTTAAGCTCTATAGGGAGGTTACGCCCTATTTTCCGCTGTCCCTCTTAACTTAAATTAGTCCTGTGACTATCAATGTTTCCAAGCCCTATTTCCTAATTATGTGCCATAGAAATTCTAACTCTCTCTTTTTGATATTAAGCATAAATATCCTTTTTGTTTCTATTTTTTCTAAAGTTTCGTCATCGTTCACACTTTCATGGTATTCTCAGCATCCTTCTGTAGAACCATATTTCTGTGGCTTTAAGTTTCTACGTTGTGTTTTAGGGGATTGTCTAGTATGCACTGCCAAATAGCTCAGTACTCTTTTCTTTGTTTTAACTCAATTTTTTCCGTTTGTGAATACTTTTTGGAAGACATTTTTCGTTATTTATTTTAAAGTGAAATTAACAGTCACTTAGTAATACCGATTTTCATTTTAATCAAACATTAACATTAATGGCCATTTATTTAAATTTATAACATGTCAGAACCTTAAGAGAGAGAGAGAAAGAGAGAGAGAGAGAGAACAGAGAACTCACGCTGGTTTATGACTCCCCGTTAGCTCCTGTGTGTGTGTAATCTCTCTCCGGCCACTCCTCCTCCGTACTTATATAAAAATATAAGTTTATATTATTATACATACACTACCGGCCATAATTATTAGGCCACCCCAGTTCTTTAAAAGAAATGATGTATTTCATACTATATTTTGTATTTATTGTCAAGTGGATAATTCTAAATGAAAATAGAATGCTTCTTTTGTTAATACTGCACAATAATATATGCATCAAATGAACTGTTCTGGTGTCTAATTTTTATGCTCTCTTCCCCATGTTAGTTTTTTCTTCTTATTGGCTGGCCAAAGCGAAGGCTTCCTGGCTGCCTTGTAAAATTTTGCAAAGTAATAATAAAAAAGAACCATTTTATTTTCATTTAGAATTATCCACTTGCCAATAAATACTAAAAATAGTATGCAATACATATTTTTTTTAAAAAACGGGGGTAGCCTAATAATTATGCCCGGTAGTGTACGTGTTCTTGTTCCTTGTTGTCTGCCAAGACGAATATTGTTTTATTAGGAGTATATAACATAAGGTGAAATTGGCAAATGACCTCCAAAATGACCAACAGTCTGTTGTAAAATAGGGCAAAGAGCAGCCTGTCAGTATGAATGCCTCAAAGATTTCTCTCTTTTAATCGTCTAAGAAAACTCTTTTTGTCTTCCATCAATATAACATGCTAATTATCAAAGGCAGACAGGCGAAAACAAAGGCTTGAAAGGCCATAGCCGACAAAGATATGATTTTCGTCAATTAAGCGACAACCCGAAAAAGCAAAAATGTGTAGGAATTCTGGGCAATATAAGCCTAGGTTTTCTGGCCGAGAGAGAACAGAAGACAAACGAGAAGAGAAGAGAATACAGAGAAAGAATTCCCCGACAGCTCCTGCGTGTGCGTGATTTTCTCTGATATACTCCACTCCACACAATCGTCACCAACGAAGAATAAAAATATAAGTTTATATTTTTATATATATGTGTTATCGTTCGTCGTTGTCTATCAAGACGATTGTTGTTTTCCAGCAGCAACGGCAGTAATATGACATTTTGCTGTCATTTTTTACGGCAGGGGTACACTCGTTACTGTATAATGTCTTCGCAATTTTTATTGTCTTAAAAAGCTATTTTAAAATTTGACTAAAAGCCAAACATAGGACACTGTTGATCCGTTCTCTTTTGTCTTGAGAATTGTCAACGAAAGAATTAAATGTACGATCACAGAAGTTAAGCAACATCGAGCCTGGTCTGTACCGAGATGGGTGAACGCTTGGGAATACCAGGTAACGTAAGCTTGAATGTGTTGGTGGTGCAATGAATAATGACTACGAATTCTTAATAGGACATCCGAGTTCCCATCCTGGTTGGCTTTGTTACATGCACTTACGTATTGGGAGAGGTTTGAATCCACTTTCTTTCTCTCCGGCTATGGGTTAATTAGTAGAATTTGCGTCACTAAATAATTATTATCTAAAATAAAATAAAATAATAAATTCTAAAAATATATTTTATGGTTTTAAGTAACCTGCAAATGGTTGATAAGCCGTAAAAACGAGTCAGTTATTTAGTGATTACATTTTTTCTTCTATGGCATGCATCCCTTCAGGTAATCATGGCTCTCCACAACTTTTTTATCCTTTGTGGTTTTTAGCAGTTGTTTTTTTTTTTGTGGTAAGCGACCCCACTTATTTCGCAAAACATATATTTACAAGTTTATAAAAACATGTGAACCAACTACAATGCAATATTTATTATTTCGTTATTTAATAATTCACTCAGTGCATTTTGTGTCATCGTTGTGATCATCACTCCCCTACAGTGACATTCAAGTTAGAATACTGTACTGGGGTTCCTTTTGCGCCGGGTATGTTGAGGTTACCCCATACCTCCTATCGGAAGTTAAAAGGGCAAAAACCTACAAGACAGCAGGTGTCTTGAATCCAGATTTATTTTTCTTCCTCTTAAGAGATGGAGGCCGTAGACTTCTTCTTCTTCTATGTGCCCTGTCCCTTCAGGACGTAGGCGATCATGGATCTCCACGTCTCCCTATCCCTTGTTTCTCTTAGTATGTTTGCTCCTGTTGCTCCTGGCAACCCCCGTTCCGTCATCCACATGATCAGACCCTGCAAATATGTTATCCGCTGTCTTCCTCTGTCTCTCCTTCCTTCTATCTGTCCAGTCAGTATCAGGTTCTCCAGGCTCTCCTTCCTTATTGCATGTCCCAGGAACTTCAGTTGTCTCTTCCTGATGCTCAGCATCAATTTCCTTTTTGTTGCCATTCTTTCTAACACTTCGTCGTTGCTTGTATGCTCAGTCCACGATATCCGTAGCATCCTTCTGTAGAACCACAATTCGGCCGCTTCCAGTTTTGTCCTCATTTTCGATTATATTGTCCAGCATTCACAGCCGTATTGAAGATATCCACATTACTCTCGGTCGTGACGACAAGATACAAAGGAATACAAGGTATTACATATGAGAACATTTCGGCTGCAGGAATTGCCGGGAAGTTGTCAGTGTTGACAACTCAACTCACGCCTCCGGAGCTCAATTCCGGGCTTTCCTTCTGGATTACTGCCATTCTTTTTTCAGTGATAATTACCATATCTCTAGCGCGTGATCTGCTATAATTTGATTCCTTTTTCTTATTTCTGATTTTACCAAAAATCCATTTGATTAAGCAATTAAGTTGAAAATATCATTGAACAAAATGAATATGTTTATTTTTTAAGAATAAATCTGATGAACAAAAACGGCAAATATTTACAATATTTACACTGTTTCGACTGATGGCCTCATCTTTATTGTAATCTTCATGACGATTCGGCCGTTGTATGTTTCGTCCTTCATCACGTAATATACATTGAAAATTAGAAAGGAAACGTTTATCATCTGAAGACGGTCGGAGCGGACAACAACCTAAACGTCGTGAATACTACAATAAAGATGAGGCCAACGCTCTGAACAATGTAAATAGTGTAAATAGTTGCAGTAATTTATCTCAGAAATATAGACAAATTGGAGAAGATAGACTAAACTATCGCCCGGTTCACACTCCACCCACGTCTATTGAACAGGTGAAAAGGCTCATCCCTTGTTTCCTGTTTAGGATGCGGTTTCCGGTTTTCTCTTTTCCAATCTTTTCACTCTTTTCCTTTTTTTCTTTTTTTCAATTGGAGTGGATAGACTAAACTATCGCCCGGTTCACACTCCACCCACATCTATTGAACAGGCAAAGAGGCTCATCCCTTGTTTCCTGGTTAGTATGTGGTTTCCGGCTTTCTCTTTTCCAATCTTTTTACTCTTACGTAGCCCCCTGCGCATCAGTGGCGTTATCGCCTTGCTTGGGGTGATATGATTAAAAAAAGAATGTTTAACGTCAATATGGCAATAAATATGTGGGGAACATTTCAAACAATGTAAATAGTTACAAAGCCTCTTCTGAGAAATAGAGACAAAGACGGAAAGTATTAACATGACATTCATGAATATTTAGATTTAACTACCACCATTCAAAAAGATCTAAAATATTTTGAGATGTCTGTGCCGGAGATTTTCTCGTTGGACATTGGTTTAATGTCGGGTTAATCATTTCTGACAAATAGTAGTCAAATGACGCCAAAACGCGAGAATAACCAGTGCAATGCGAGAGTAAAGCTGACATAGAGAAAATATCTATGTATAGCGCTGATAATCTTTTACGCCTGCTCCGTTATGTTAGTTGCTTTGATGTGTATCTACAATACGAATGAAGAAAAAAAAAACCAAAAAACTACAAGATGTGTGTTTTTCGCTAATAAAATTTGCTACCAGGTAATCTTGAATGTCGTTTACTTGAAACTGAGATTGATTTTTTTTATAAATGTAGAATCTGTCTTAGAATCCACAGAAAACCAGAATCTGTCTTAGAATCCACAGAAAGTGCTCGAACAAACTACATTCCTTCGTCCCGCCAATTCAAACCTTTCAAAAGGCAACGGTAGGTCTCGAATCCGCCATGCTATTAACATAGCTGTAAACCACCCACATTCCCTCTGACGCAAAGTAAGTATCACTGGAACAGCTTATTCCCGTGAACCATTGTCCTCTGGAACCGATTCCCAAGAAGATGTTTCCCCGATCAGTACAATCTTAATCTATTTCAGGCTAGAGTTAACAGTTATCTTCCACTTTTATTTGCATAAATTGCTCCCAACATAATCCTCTACCTCGGGTGTCCACCAGACCTTATAAAGGGTGAATCTTATTGTAAAAAAAAATAATGAAATTTTGAATATTAACCGGATTGATAGTGTTGTGGATCTCCGTCGCCAATTTCTTGTGGAGTTGTGGCAAAACTTTGCCACAAAGTTGTAGTGCCCGGCTTTTGCCGGAAGTAAGACAGGGAACAAGAAGGTAGGTTCAAAACAGTGTAGTAGTATAACCAGAAACGAGATATTCAAAGAATAATAAGTAATATAGATTTAAGTAAGTCCGAAGGTATTGTTACGCTGCCTGACTAGTAGCTGTTGTTAACTGCTCTATTTAACTGCTCGTAATTGCTAACTTGACTGTTCTATAACTGCTCTCTAAAAGTCACGCAGGTGATTTATATATATAGGAAAAGGAAGAGTCCATTCCTCGTAGGAGGGTAGCATAACAAATAGACAAAAGGAAAAATATAAAACAAAAACAAAAAAATGTTGGCTAGGATATTTTTAAAAGATGACATTTATTAACATATTTGGTCTTTTGTAATTACAGCGCTAACTATCAAAAGATAGCGCATTAGTTTTAATAAATAGAATTAAATGTCTACTTATCGCGATTCTGGGCATGCACTAGTAAAGAGGTTTGATTGTGTTTTAAAGAGTTGATGTAATATCTGTGAAACTCGGATGAGAGGCAAGATAAGTAGAACACGATTTCTATGTATTATTAAACGGATTATTCAATATGAGATACAATTGAGTCATTGTCAGAAAAAAAAAAGACCCGATAGAGAATGTCGTTGTTTCAGTTGATCACAAAATAAAACTGAAAGTTTTGAAATAGTGTGAGAATAGAAAGGATTGTCTAACATCGTATCACTTAACTGTGCACGTGGAACAGTTCTGAAGAAGTCGAAATCTCTTGGATATATGAGAAAGAATAGAAGACACGAAAAAACAGCAAAAATATTAAAAAGTACAAATTAGATCGCTGGAATCTTAAAAATCCGATATGTTTGTCATTGGAAGACATTAAATACTCTGGTTTGTTTGTCTCTTTACAGTGAAGTTCATAATGTACAAGGCCCAGGGGCCTCTGGGAGGAATGTGTTACGAATTTAATGTCGGCCGTATTAATTATTAATATTTTGAAATGTTTTAACAAATAAATTATATATATATATATATATATAAAGACAAACTTATAACTATACTCGTGTCGAAAAACCCTCCGAGGATCAAGGAAAAAAAAACCCAAGACGAGTAATCAACGAAGAAAAAAGGGCTCAATACTTAGGTAGAGCAGAATAAATAAAGTATACCTAGTGAGCCAACACACCTACCAAGATTTCACCTAAGCGGATCGTCAGGGAAAGCAGGTATACTTTATATATATATATATATATATATATATATATATATATATACAAACTGATTAAAAGGCTTAACCAATTAATTACACCACACATACCTAACAAATACAGCATTACATTTTCTCTTAACTCCGTGATCTACTTAAAGCCGAATCTATAAAAGACAGGCATGATAAAAAATACATTCTTTTAAACTTATAAAGACTTCACTGAAGATTGCTACAAAAGAATTATGCAACCATCCAGAAATAATAATTAAGAAATCTAATAAAGCTAACATCTTTGTTGTTTTAAACACGTCTGTTTACAACTCAAAAATAGAACAGTTACTTGATGATCACACCACTCAGATAAATGCAAAGATTAATAAATTAATCAGAGCTAACAATGCGGAGCAACACAATCTAAAATTTACGAAAATAATCGGGGACTATAAACCAGGATAAATTTATGGTTCCATCAAAACACACAAGCCTAAATTTTCACTTCATCCTATTATATCACAAATACCCACTCCTATGAACCAACTAACTAAAAAGCTTAACCAATTAATTTCACATACATACCTAACAAATACAGCATTAAATCATCTCTTAACTCCGGGATCTACTTTAGGCGGAATCTATAAAAGACAGACATGATAAAAAATATATTCTTCTAAATTTAAAAAGCACTGAAGATTGCTGCAAAAGAATTACGCAACCACCCACCCACCCACCCACCCACACACACACACACACACACACACACACACACACACACACATATATATATATATATATATATATATATATATATATATACTCTACCAGCTATAATTTTTTAAAAGAAATAATATATTTCATACTATTTTTAATATTTATTGCCAAGTGGATAATACTAAATGAAAATAAAATGGTTCTTTTGTTATTATTACTTTGCAAATATTTGCAAGACAACCAGAAAGCCTTTGCTTCGGCCAGCCAATAAGAAGAGACTAGCATGGAGAAGAGAGCACAAAAACTGAACAACAGAACAGTTCATTTGATTCATATATTATTGTGCAGTATTACAAAGGAACCATTCTATTTTCATTTACAATTATCCACTTGGCAATAAATACTAAAAATAGTATGAATTTTTTTTGAAAATGGGGTTGGCTTTATGACCAGTATTGAATATATATATATATGTGTGTGTGTGTGTGTGTGTGTGTGTGAAATCCGTAAAACGGAGAGGATAATCCAAAATATATATCTAATTCATATAAAATATTAAAGAGTTAAAATTGTATAGAGAGGTCAAGGGATATTATCCAGAGCAACATGGTATGCCTAAAAGAAAACGCAACACATATTTAAAGTGATTATAAATCCTAATTTATTTTGACGAGCGCGTAAGCGCCTGTCTCTTTGGGTCGCGAAATATAAAATAGTTTAATTTATATAGCAACTATTTTTCCAATATTGTTAGTGATGGTAAGAATATCCGAGTTTTATTATCTGAGTGTATTTTCGAAGAAGAGGATTTCAAAGAAAATGTAAGAATGAAAAATCAGAGAAAGTGTTGAAGACAGCATTAATAAAACCAGCAAAAATAAAGAGAGAGAGAGACAGAGACAGAGAGAGTGAGAGAGGGGGGGCTTACTATCGCTTGAACTTCAATGAAAGCTATCAGTCGCTAGAAAACTAAATGAATTCAAATGATAGCAATAATGATAACAATGCTTTCTGACATGGTCTGTTGCCGGGGACAAGTATTCTGTATTCTTGCGTTTTCTTACTTTCTTCCCAACTTAAAAGTCTGGAATTTATTTATTTATTTATTTATTTTGTCGTTCTTATTTCTATCTGCATGTCAAAAAATATACGGCTGTTTCCGTTTTTGCAGATTGGAAATATTCGGTAATTTCCGCCTATGATGATTGGGTGAGCCGTGTTATTTCCGGTTGCGTCTCTGAAGCACTTGCCATCATCAAATGCTGATCAGATAGAAATAAATAGATACGTCTTCTAAGAAGTTAGGTTTATTGAAGTTTTTGTAGGAAAGACGAAACATTTCAAGATAAAAACATAATATATTAGGTATTTTTATAAGAAAGGGACACTGACGACTTTTTCACAGACCTGATATTTACGTGTACGAAGTCGAATGCCGAGTTCGTGAAACTTAACCATAAAAAGTAAAAGTCAGGCCATACGTGAAACACGAAAGAGACATGACTGACTGGGCAGAAGATTATCCCGCATTAGGTTGCCATTGCTTTCTCCGGTAGACTGGTTGCCAGCCAAGGCTATAGAACCCAATCTGTCCTGTTATTTAACCCATAACTGGAAGGAAGAGACGGATTAATACCTTTCCCAAGGGTATTTGCGCGTAAGTGAATGCAATGAATTCAACTGGAATTCGAACTCGACTCCTCGTTCCGAGCCGATATCCACTGCACCACAACGCATATCCTCAAAAAGTAAAAGACATACCCTAAAAAGAACTTTTGTACACAGATAAAATATATGTACCAAAGAGATCATAGACACAGTTATAAGCTTAGTTTATATTAAACATTTTTACTAAACGAAATGGTTTTGACAACCGACATATTTAATGTTTAGACATTATTATAATTTAATAATGTTTAAACAAATATATATATATATATATATATATATATATATATATATATCCGAGTGAGTATAGAATGAGGAGAGAAAAAAGAATTTTTTTTTCCTGTCCAAAACATTAATTTAAAACAGTGCTCGATATGTGATGTATAGAGCTGTGAATATTTATTATAAATTATGTTTTAGAACGTGTGCATAATTTCTTCTATATATGACATATATAGAAGAAATTATGTACATGTTCTAAAACATAATTTATAATATATATATATATATATATATATATATATATATATATATATATATAAATGAGATTATAACTATACTCGTGTCGAAAAACCTTCCACGAATCTACGAAGAAGTGAAAAAACGGTTTAAAAAAAGAAAGTACATGAACATCAGTCAAAAGTGTTCGGACCGAGTCAGCACGTAGCCCAAAGAAAAAACCCCGATACGAGTAATTAACTAACAAAAAGCTCTCAGTACTGAGGTAGAGCGAAATAAATAAAAAATATATAGTGAGCCAGACGGACCTACCTAGACGATCCGTTTATGTGAAACCTAGGTAGGTCCGTCTGGCTCACTAGGTATTATATATATATATATATATATGTATGTATGTATGTATGTCATTCACATTCAAGCCTGTTTCGCTGTATCACAGCACATCAGTGTGGCTAGACATCTACTTGCTTCTGGCCGGGATCAAAACACGACCGATTTGGTGTTAGTCGGAGTCTCTACTCCGTAAGCCATAGTCGTATAGAATGAGAGAGAAGAAATTTTAGCGTGTTATATATAAGCGGTGTATACACACGCCAGTCACCAGAAGAACTCAATTCATTTCTGAATGTAAATATATGATGTCAAATCCATAAAATGGAGACGACAATCCAAAAATATATCTAATTAATATAAAATATTAAAGAGTTAAAATTCTATAGAGGGCTCAATGAATATTATCCTGAGCAATATGATATGCATAAAGAAACTCAACTCAACTAAAGTGATTATATCTATTGTGATCTAGGTTACTAATGGAATAGCCATGAATCAAAAACCCGTAACAAGTGTAAGATTTTGTTAAAAAGAAATATGTGTCGAGTAAAATCTTCATAATAAGGCTGCAGAATTATTGATGCACTTTGTTTAACAGCACATTAATATCTTATGGGTCATTTAATGCCGAAATGTAAATTTCTGGAGGTATTTGGTTTCTTCAAATAACCACCATTGCCAAATCCACCAATCGTTTGACGACTGCCTTTTTGTCGAGCGCATCCCAAACCACCCATGCGTCCACCAATCATAAATTTACCATTCTTTACTATATCCTTTCAGCTACAGAGAGAGCAAAATAAATAAATAAATAAATAAGTAAAGACTTTTAAATTGTTAAGTCTGAAATAAAACAAGTGCCTTTAATTTGATTTAATTTGACTGTTTAACCGCACACCCAAACCTTATAGGTCATTTAATGCCGAAATTGAATTTTCTTGGTGCTTTAAATACTTAAAAAAATTAATGATAGATGTTATTCTGCTTTCACAATTGAAAACATGGTAGAGGATACTAACTTTTATGCATCTGCATGTTTGTATGAACATGATTACTAGAAGCGGTGATATGTGTGTTTTATGTTGTAGTTTTATTGAAGTTATATTTTGCAATACAGTTTGATTTCTTTAAGAAATTGTAGAATATTATTTGGATTAGTGTCATGGAAGAGTTCTTTCATGTAGGTTGGTTGGATCGTTGTTGGTTTTGTATAACAGCATATCAAACTTTATAGGTTATTTAATGCCGAAATCTAAATATTTTAAACACAATTTTAGCTATAGATAAAAATGTATTGTTGGTCATTTTGCTATAAAATGTATTATTGGTAACTCTACTATAAATATGTATTGTTAATGTTTTTGTTCTTGTTACAAAAAGGTATTGTTGGTAATATTCGTAACTATGAAAATATATGGCGCCATAGTAAAATGTCGTCAATTACAGTAAATACCGACTTATAAAATTCCAGTTCTATAAACATAAATAAGTTCAACAAAATTGAAATAATGTTTTTAAAATACGATAACATATATATATATATATGTGTGTGTGTGTGTGTGTGTGTGTGTGTGTGTGTGTGTGTGTGTGTGTGTGTGTGTAATAGTGAAAAGATTGGAAAAGAGAAACCACATCCTAAACAGGGAATAAGCCTCTTAACCCGTTCAAAAGACGTGGGTGGAGTGTGAACCGGGCGATAGATAGATCTATCTACTCCAATTGAAAAAAAAAATGCGCAAGATAGATTCAGACGAGAAAAACTTCCTGGACCGACACAGTAGATTTAACAAAACTTTAACAAAAATGTAAGTACATATGTTGGCTAGATGACAACAACGTTATCGAGAAGTCTTACACTCCATTTATCAGATACAAGTTCTACCGCACAACGTTTAAAGACACATTCTTGCCTACCTTTACAATAAAGGAAAATGCTTGTTGACAACATCAGTATACTACACCACGAAAATAATAAACAAAAACTTAAAATTTTCTATACCCTCTATATCAAAATCAACCAACCAACACTCAACGAAATTCATTAGAAGTTTTGTAGCAATGTTTTAAAATGCATTTGATTTAACTATCAATTAACCATCATAGACAATCGCTCCTACCTCCCATTAGCATGGAACAGGCTAGACTCTCTGAGAGTAAAACACTACACCTTCTTGACCTCACACTCTCAGCGGACCTCGAGTGGAATGACTACATCGAATCCATTGCTAAATCCGCTGCTATGAAAGTCGGTTCTCTGTGCAGGGCCAGGAAGTTTTCCCGTTTGAGTCCATCCTGCACATATATAAATCTACCATCCACCCGTGTATGGAATACTACTGCCACATCTGGTCGGGTGCCCCTGCTATTCTCCTCGGGGTTCTTGACAAATCTATAATGTGATCGATACCGACTTGGCAGCCCGGCTGCAGTCACTCTCTCACCGGCGTGATGTGGCTTCCCTGTGCCTCTTCTATAAATACTTTCACGGCTTCTGCTTCGATGAACTTAGATCACTGGTGCCTCCTAGGTATGAATTTGCACGAGATAGTAGATTAGCAACTAGGTCCCACCCTTTTACAGTGAAACATAAAATGTAACCGCAATTTCTACTCTAACAGCTTCTTTTCTCGCCTGTGAAATTCCCTTCCATATACTTGCTTCCCCGACAGCTACAATCTCCAAGAATTTAAATGTAAGGTCAATAGACATCTCCGATCTCACTAACTCGCATCCATTCTCTCAAGCTCTTTTTTCATCTACTCCTACCCCATCCTCGGTATTCTCATTCGTCTATTACCCTCCTCCTGACATTTCCTGTGACTGACCCCTCTTTCTCACCACTTTCGCCTATGAAGCCCCCTGCGCAGCAGTGGCAGTGGAATGCCTTGCTTGGGGTGAAATGATTAAGGATATTCTGCTGGTCTGAATTTCTTGGGTAGAGTGGGAGTTGAATGAAATGTTAACGGAAACTACCGCATGGTCAAAGTTTCCGAGAGGGCAGAGCTGCTTGGCAGTGCAAGAACCTGGGATGGAAGTGAAGCAGAGATCTAGCAGTGAGTCTCTTCCATTAGGGCTATTGGAGAAACGCGTGGGGAAATCCACCACTTACGTAAGAAACTGGGAGATTGAAAAATTCATGGTGTGGACATCAGCAAGATCGGTGACAGAGTTTTCCAGCCACTTGGAGTGGTGGACATTAAAGTCACCAAATACAAATATATGGGCACATGGATGAGAAGAAATGGCATTATCGATATTGTTACAGATGTTATCAAGTACTGAACAGTCAGAGGATATATATATATATATATATATATATATATATGAATAACAACGAAGAAAATAATTGCAACATTCAAAACAATTTAAAACAGTTCTCAATATAAAAATGCAGCAATGAATATTTATTATTAATTATTACTTTAGAATATGTGCAAACTAGAAACTACTACAAAATTGTATATTTTGTTTCGACATTGAAAGAACAATGTCTCATCAGGTAGTTAATAATGATGGTAATAAACGTTTTATTGAAAAGTTTTTTTTAAAAAAACACTAATTCCTTTTATTTTTTTGAATTTTGTTTTGTACGAGGTTAAAAGATATTAAAAAAATGGGGAAAAGAAAGAGGTAGAAAACATCAGAAATAAGATGAGAAAACAAGAAAAGAAAAAGAAAGAAGAAAGGAAAAGATACAGGGGAACTACAAAGTAAAGAGAAAAATAAGCGAGAAAGTATTGAGTGGAAAGAGCTAATGGAAACGGCTAAAAGAGAGAAAATTTGAATTTTGGCCAGAACTGAACTGTAGACAGATAGTGATATCAGTTACATGGTGTCTGGACTCAGATCTTTAGGCATTTAAAAAATTATACTTCTATAAAGGAAAAGAAAAGAATGGGTAAAAGGAAAGATACAAAAGGAGTAGAACGTGAAGAGGAAAATAAAGAGGAAAAAGTGAGAAAATGTCTAGCGGGAATAAAGGGGAGAGACACTAGAAACGGCTAAGAGAGAGAGAGAGAGAGAGAGAGAGAGAGAGAGAGAGATAGAGAGAGAGAGAGAGAGATATTTTATATTTTGGCCGGAAGTGCATTGCGGACATATACAGACATCGGTTATATTGTTTCAAGTTAAATCCTTTTGCATAAAAAAAAATGATGAAATCACATACACAAACAGAGAAATTATTCATAAACGTAAATTAGAGGATATTTAAAAACATAACACGAAGATAACCTAATATAATAAATTAGAGAAATAAAATAAAATAAAATTTAAATTAAAATTTAAAATAAAAATAAAAATTAAATCAAAAGAAATTAATCAAAATTAAAATTAAAATTATAATTTACGGCAGTAAATAGATCACAATTAGTAATAGAAAATAAAGATTAAATAACATAAGAATAGAGATTATATAGTTAAAGTAACCAAGAGAGTAAGGTTAATACTGTAAAACGTTTACAATTACTATAGTTTGATACCTTAGATTTTGTAATCCTAGCAGGATTGTAAGGTTAATTCTTTAATGTGTTTACAATTTACTGTAGTTTCATGCCTTTAATTGAGTAATATGTCGCATTTCATGCACTTTATAATTTTTATTTTCTCTTGCAGACAAAGAAAACAGGGTTCATTCACCGATCTAGAGACTCTAGCTTGTTTGAGAATTTTCCATTTAATTTTAGGTGTTTTATTCTCTTCTTTTAATTTCCAAAAATATTTAGAAAGTGAAGTCATATTTTGTTCGTCCTTATTGGTAAAAAAATGAGAGATGAGTACAAAAACTCTTTTTTAAAAAAGTTCATTGTATTACCAATATAAACTTTAGTAACCCTACGATGTTCTACTGATGAGATAGAGCACACGTAGACAAGGTATTTAGTTAAACACTTGTTAGATAAGAGGCATTTATCAGAATTTCTACATTGTATAAGGTTTTACTAAGAGGCAAATAAGAATGAGTAGTAGAATTACTATTGCTATTGTTATATAATTTCAATATTTTATTTACTATAACGAGTCCATCATCTCTATAAAGACCTGAATTATATAAAGCAATGTGTTCAAATGCAATGAAGAAACAATCCAACTAAAAATGAAGACACTGCAGAAATAGAGATGATGAACTCATGATAGTAAATAAATCTGCTGGAGGTAAGATTGATAAACGTAATTAATTCATAGAGTTCTTAAATCTGTTGGTCTTAGCGAAGTTATTAATTCTAATATAAAACAAGTTAACTACTTAGACATAACGTTAGACAGAGTTTCTAATAATTTTCAACCTTGCATGAAAAATAATGCTAACACGATTTATATAAATCCTGGCTCTAATCCCCCCCTATCGGCCATCAAACATATTTCATCATCGGTTGAACGTCACATAAACATGCACTTCTCTAGCAAAGAAATATTCGGAAAACAAAACAATTTACGATAAAATTCGTATGGAAAGCGAGTTTAGATCTTCTGATCTTTTAGAGGAAAATATAATTGTTCCAGAAAGAAAAATAGAAACAGAAAAATCATATAGACTAATCCTCAATTTAATGAATTAGTTAATATTAAACCAGGACATAAATTTCTTAAATTAATTGATAAATTTCGTTTAATGTTTTAAATATTCTCTAATTTCCGTTTTATGAATAATTTCTGTTTCTGTTTGTCATTTCATCATTTCTTTTTTAAATGCCAAAAAATTTAGCTTGAAACAATGCAACCAATGTCTGTATCTGTCCGCAATGCATTTCCGGCCAAAATTTAAAATTTCTCTCACTTAGCCGTTTCTATTGTTTCTCCCTTTTTTCCCCTCTCTACATTTTCTTACCTTTTTCCTCTTTATTTTCTTCTTCACGTTCTACTCCTTTTGTATCTTTCCTTTTACTCATTCTTTTCTTTTCCTTTACAGAAGTATAATTTCTTGTTCAAGGCCAAAAGACACCATGTAACCGATATCAATATCTGTCTACAATTCACTTCCGGTCAAAATTTAAAATTTCTCTCTCTTAGCCGTTTTCACTGGCCCTTTCCTCTCAAAACTTTATCACTTATTTTCCTCTGTATCTTACACTTTCCTCATGTTATTTTCTGATATTTTCTTCCCTCTTTTTTTCACCACTTTTAAAAAAATATCTTTTTACCTCGTACAAAAAAAAAAAAAAAAAAAAAATTCAAAAAATAAAAGGAAGTGGTGTTTATTGAAAAAAAAAATTCAATAAAACGTATCAGTATTAAATACCTCGTGAGACATAATTGGGAATTTCCCAATTTTAATTGGTAACAATATTGTGACACCGGCGAGAAGAAAGGAACACAAACACATATGAAAATGTTATAAACTTGTATTTACAGGAAAAGAGAGAAAAGAAAAAAGAATAGTCTCTTGCAAACAGTCGGGTTTGCGGAACTTATCTGTAAGATGCGTCCTTTTAACAGTTTATATTTTCTGTGTCGTTGTGGCTGGGTTGAAGAAATAGAGCCGTGACTTCTGTGCTTCAGTTGCTGTCAAATCCCCTCACATATCCTGGGTCTAGATGATGGAGAGCTGACGGAGACGTTTTGTCTGTAAGGTCCCAACAAACAAAAGAGGAAGGGAGTTTGTAAAACCCGCTCACGTGGGGAGTTTGTTGAAAATCTAAAAAGGTAGCCCGTGACTGGTTGTCTTTCATCCAATAACGGGGCACCCAGTTGGCGACTCCATAATAATTTCAATAACATTATTCTTTCAATGTCGAAACAAAATGTGCAATTTTGTAGTTTGCATATGTTCTAAAGTAATAATAATAATATATACATATATATATATATTTACTGTCATCCGCAGACAAATCTCTTCCGCCGTATCACAGCTCATCCATACGATTAGACGCCGAATGCTTTCTTACCCGGGATCGAAACCCAACTGAAATGGCGTCAGTTGGCGACTCTACCCCGGGGCTATGGGCGTTCGGTGGAAGTTGGCAGACTTTTTAGCGCATATCATTATACGCGCCCAATAGCCAGCGCGCTCTAATTCATTTCACTGAATGAGCGATGCGTACATGCCAGAGTAGCTACTGTTTATCAAAGTCTACTATATATATATAGTTATTATTATTATGTCATTTTTCATCATATTTCGACTTCTGCTTTGGTCTCACTACCAACCAAGTCTGCGGGGAGACCTAAGGCAGGTCGTGGCGTGTTGTTATGGCTCCATTTCATGTTTTTCTATCTTCCCTATCATCCCTAGCATTACATAGATAAAGTTTTCCTTAGTGTGTGGGTTGTACTTAATAAGACAATATTTTGTATATCTCTTAAGCTGGGGTTTCCAGGGATTCTTTCAATGTGTTGTTTTGTTCCATTTTTTATCATTCCAAGTGCACCTACTATCACTGGCACAACTCTTGTTTTCAATTTCCACATTTTTTCTATTTCAATTTTCAGGTCTTTATATTTTGACAGTTTTTTGAATTCCTTGATTGCTATGTTACAATCCGCTGGACAAGCCATATCAATTAATAGACAAGTTTTCTCCTTCTGGTTTTTAACAATAATGTCTGGCCTGTTTGCTTCAATTTTTCTGTCTGTGTAGATGGTGTAATCCCATAGAATGGTTACATCTTCTATTTCTGTAACCGGTGCTGGGTGATGTTCATACCAGTGTTTGCCTACAGCTTTTCCATAATGTTTGCACATTGCCCAATGTAAATATTGCCCAACTCTATCGTGGCGATTTTTATATTCATTTGGGGCAAGCACAGAACAGCCTGAGATTAGGTGGTCTATTGTTTCTTGGTGTTTATCACAAAACCTGCATTTTGGATCCATATTATTATGCATAATATTTGCAAGGAAGTTTCTAGTGAAAAGACTTTGGTCTTGTGCTGCAAGAATAAAGCCTTCAGTTTCAGACTTTAATCCAGATGCACGTAACCATCGATGAGTATTAACCTTATCAACATTGGATTTATTGGCACGTTCTGGATATTGGCCATGCAGAGGTTTGTCTTGCCAGCGCTGTTTCATCTGTTCAAGAGGTTTATCTTTGGCTTTCATTTTCATATTTTTAGCCGCAATAGTTGGTGCTTGGCTTCTGTTTTGCTTTTCTACAGAATCTACTAACTGTAAATATTGTTTGTATTTACTGCCTTCTTTTATTATTGAATATTTTTTCTTTCTTTCTTCATATTGCCTTACTAATTGTACCATCCAATCCTTTGTTGTTTCTATGTATGTTAGTAAGCCAATAGTTGTTGTCTTGTATGACAATTCCAGCTGAATAAGACCTCTTCCACCTTCTTTACAGGGTATGTATAGACGGTCTACATCAGTCTTTGGATGATGCATCTTATGCTTAGAAAGAAGCTTTCTTGTTTTAGCATCCATTCGCCTGATGTCGTTTAGAGTCCAGTTTAAGATGTTAAAGCTATATTGGACAACTAAGATTGCAAGGCTATTAATGGCCATAACTCTGTTCTGTGAATTTAATTCAGTTTTTAATATCATTCGTAGCCTTCTATAGTACTCTTTACGCACTATTTCTTTCATTTTTTTATGGTGAATGTTTTCGCTCTCATTTACACCTAGGTATTTATAAGCTTCTTCTGGTTTCAATTCTTTTATTGTTACAGCGGGGTCTAAGCTAATTGACGATGTTTCTTGTATTGATCCACGTAAAACTGTAGCTTTAGCACATTTATTCAAATTAAATTTCATTCCAATGTCTTCGCTGAAGCATTTTACAGTTTGCAGAAGACCTTCCAGCTCATTATCATTCTTAGCATATAACTTTAAGTCATCCATGTAAAATAGATGGCTTATTTTCTTTTGGCCTATTTTATAACCACATTCTGTCTTATTAAGTTGACTGGTTAGTGCTATTAATGATATGCAGAATAGTAAGGGAGATAAAGAATCACCTTGAAATATACCTCTTTTGATGTTTATTTCATCAGACTTATAGGTTCCATTTATATGATTGAGGTAAAGAGTTGTTTTCCATATAGACATGCACTGTTTGATGAAATTGATGATGACGGGCGATATCTTGTATATATTTAAAGTCTTTAAAATCCAGGAATGTGGCACACTATCGAATGCCTTTCGATAATCTATCCAGGCAGTACTAAGATTTTTCTTTGTACTGTAGCAGTTTTCCAGGATCATTTTGTTAATTAGCAATTGGTCTTTACAACCATAACAGCCACGTTTGCACCCTTTTTGTTCAAGCGGTATCATGTCATTTCTTTCTAAGAATAAATATGTCTGTTTTGTTAAAATAGATGTTAATAGTTTATATGTTGTCGGAAGACATGTAATTGGTCTGTAGTTTTTCGGGTTGTTTGTGTCACCATTTTTGGGTAGAAGAAATGTAATTCCTTTGGTCATCCATGCAGGAATTTTAGTGGGATCATCAACCATTTCTTGAAGTTCTTTGGCTAGTTTTTTATGTGCTGTATTTAAATAATATAGCCAAAAGTTAGGAATTTTATCTATACCTGGGAATTTCCAATTGTGTGCTTTTTTTTAGTGCAAATTTAACATCATCTTCTGTAATTCCAGACCATGTCTGTTCTGGTTTATTTTTCATTCGTTCTATCTCTTGCGCAATCCAATGTACTTCCTTGCTATGTTCTTTAGGGCAAGCCCATATCTTTTCCCAGAACTGTGTGACTTCTTCCATTCTGGGGGGGACTGTCACTTCAATTCTTTTTTTACCTATTTCCCTGTAAAATCTCTTTGTATCAGTTTGGAAAATCTTGTTTTGTCTGTAAAATCTTGCTCTTTTCTCATAGCGTCTTATTCTTTGAGCCTTCAGTTGGATTTTTTGCTTTATTTTTTCTTTATTTGATAAGACTTCATTTTCATTCCTAATGTTATATTTTCTTTCGGCTCTTCTGCTTTTCCTAGTTCTTACATTTATTCCTCTACTCAGTTCATCCAGTACTGATAGTTCACTTCTAAGTTGTTCGATTTCTTTTTCTATTTTTCTTTTCCAAGGTGGATCTTCATGTCTGCGAGACTGCCTTGTTTTTATTTTGATATTCAATTTTTTTGTTGCTGCTATTGCTGATGCATATATTACTTCGTTGAGATTTGTATGAGTGTCTTCATCCAGTATTAATTTCAGTGCTGCATTGTAGAGTTTAATAGTTCGGAGGTTATGTTTTGTTGGTTGTAATTTTGGGAGCTGTTCTCGTTCCTCCATTGTAATATTTTGTATTTGACTTAGATGGTTCTTTATTTCTATCTTGGCTTCCTGTATATTGTTCTTATTTTCCGTCAAATAATTATCTTCGATGTGTTCTGAACTCGTTTTATTTTCGTCTTTTAACTGACTCAGATCACACCTTTCCAGCACTTTTAAACTTACAGCATTATCTTCGCAGTGATTTGCGTGTTTCACGGTTTCTACATTATGACCTGTGGCTTGTTTGATGTTATTACTTTTTATTTCTGATTCTGATTCCGGTTCCTTTTCATATTTTGTTGATTCGTCTCTTCTTATTACAATTCATTTAATTTCATTAATTTCAGCCTCTGTCAGTCGGTTATTACGAATAATGTACCTACGTACATTGGCTAATTTATTTTCGTCAATATACTTTCTATTTGCTTGACCAACTTTTTCACGCCAAATGTCATATGTTTGGCGAGTCATGTTTTTTTGAGGTTTGAGTAACGCTTCATGAAATGCAGTCATAACGACTTTGTACTCCTCACGAGACCATTTTATTTTTTCTTTCTTTAAATATACGGTTGTAGATCTAGCTGGAGAATTTTCAGGACCATCATTAGGATTATCCTGGTTGTGGGGACCTGAAGATTCATTGATTGTAGGAGTTTGTTCCTATGGCAGATGTTTCGACCTCAGGTAGGTTCCCTCCTGAAGGACGGGCTCCCTGTTTATCCGCTGGAAGAGCCACACTGGACTTTTTATTTCTATTTGTATTTTTCATGTTTTTCCCACGAGTGACGCACGGGTCCAAAAGTCCAGGGGTCTTTATTATTATTATTATTATTATTATTATTATTATTATTATTATTATTATAATCGCATATTAATGGGTTATTCTATGATGTCAGGAGTTAGTTATTTAATTACATTCATTTTATCACTAATTATTGCCACCATAGAATTATCTATACTCTTTACTATTTCTAAAATTATCTCAATATCTATATTTGCTATTTGCTCGTATCTATAAAACGTAACCTTTTTTTAATTATATACCTTAAAATTTAACTTATTTAACTAGTATTTCTTTACCACTGTTATACTTTATCTAATAATTAAGTTTCTAAAACTTCCATTCTGTTTTTTCTTATCTTTTTTTTTTTTTATATCAACAAAACCTTTTAAGGAATTTTAAAGTTTTTATATTATTCCTATCTTTAATTTTTAATTTTTATTTTTATTCTCATTTTTCCAACTCTTCGCTTTTAATATTCTCAACTACCGTCTTATTTCTTTCCGCTTTAAACTTTTGACATGTCTAGTCTTTGACAACACATTAAAACATTTTTCGTGTGACCCCATGCACTCAATTCTTTTAATATATAATCTATGTTCTACTTTTGTATTAAATACTTCTTTAAAGTAAATACCTAACTGTGGAATTAGTATTAACCACTTACATATATCGTTCATTCATTAATGAATTTGAACACTCTCAGCTACTGGCATGTGTTTACATTGTATATAACACACTTAATTCCGCCTTCCGCTACCAATCACCCATAGCTCAGAGGTATAATCGCCAACTAATGTCAATTCTGTCGGGTTTCAATCCTGGCTAGAAACAATCGGATGTCTAACCGTACTGAAGAGCTGTCATAGAGCGAAACAGATTTGTCTGCGGATGAATATATATACATCCATGTATGTATGTATGTATGTATGTTTGTATGTGGGGACAGTAACCTTTCTTTTAAGCGTGTTTTATTGAAAACAACTGACAAGGAATTTTCTTTTTATTTAATTTTTCCATTATTCTTACATATTTCTTTTTTGCTATAAATAAGGAGAAATGTTCCATAATTATTTTTCTAAGCGCTTTTACGGAACATTTTTACGGAACATTTTTTACATTCTTTAACTCCAGAAAAAACAGGAAATTGTGAAAACACAGATTTCAAAATGACGAAGTCATCAAGAGCATTAATATCTCTCATAGTAATGTTACTAGTTTAAAAACCAATAGAAATGCTAAATGTTTCATATTGTTTATTCAATTCTAGATATGGTCAGTTAATGACGGTGTGGGGATGTGTGGTTTTGGGGACTTTTCTTCGGACCTTGATCTTCGTCTGGTGAGAATGCGAGAAACTCATTTTCTATATCTGGTGGGCCGCTTATATAACCTCATGTCATCCTATTTTCACGTGTCTGCATATCCTAAGCTTAACATTAGGAAAAGACAGCTGAAGTTTCTGGAAGATTTAGTGAAGAAGGAGGGCTTGGAGAATCTGATGCTCACAGGACGGATAGAGAGAAGGAGAGACAAGGGAAAATAACGCGTATTATACCTGATGGACTTGAGTAGATTGATATCAGAACGGGGTTTGAGCGGGATAACAGGAGAAGGGTTCTTAAGAGCGACATGGGATAGGAAGATGTGAAGGGCCATGATCGCCTACGTCCTGGAGGGGCTCAGCACATAGAAAAAGAACAAGGGAAAGGGTGTTATGAGTTATAAGGTATAGGGAGATGTTGAAGTCCATGATCGTCTAAGTCCTGAAGGAACAGGGCACATAGAAGAAGAAGAACAAGAGAAAAAGTGTTAAGAGCTACTAAGGATAGGAAGATGTGGAAGGCCATGATCGCCTACGTTCTGAAGGGACACAGCACATGGAAGAAGAAGAAAAAGAGAAAGGGTTTTAAGGGCTACAAGGGATAGGAAGATGTGGAAGGCCATGATCGCCTACATCCTGAATGGACATGGCACATAGAAGAACAAGAAGAAGAGAAAAGGTGTTAAGAGCTACAAGGGATAGGGAGATGTGGAAGGCCATGATCGCCGACGTCCTGAAGGGACATGACACATAGAAGAAAAATAACAAAAGAAAAGGTGTTAAGAACCACAAGGGATAGGGAAATGTGGAAGGCCATGATCGCCTACGTCCTGAAGGGACATGGCACATAGAAGAACAAGAAGAAGAGAAAAGGTGTTAAGAGCTACAAGGGCTAGGGAGATGTGGAAGGCCATGATCGCCTACGTCCTGAAGGGACATGGCACATAGAAGAACAAGAAGAAGAGAAAAGGTGTTAAGAACCACAAGGGATAGGGAAATGTGGAAGGCCATGATCGCCTACGTCCTGAAGGGACATGGCACATAGAAGAACAACAAGAAGAGAAAAGGTGTTAAGAGCTACAAGGGATAGGGAGATGTGGAAGGCCATGATCGCCTACGTCCTGAAGGGACATGGCACATAGAAGAACAAGAAGAAGAGAAAAGGTGTTAAGAGCTACAAGGGCTAGGGAGATGTGGAAGGCCATGATCGCCTACGTCCTGAAGGGACATGGCACATAGAAGAACAAGAAGAAGAGAAAAGGTGTTAAGAGCCACAAGGGCTAGGGAGATGTGGAAGGCCATGATCGACTACGTCCTGAGGGGACATGGCACATAGAAGAACAAGAAGAAGAGAAAAGGTGTTAAGAGCTACAAGGGATAGGGAAATGTGGAAGGCCATGATCGCCTACGTCCTGATGGAACCCGTCACATAGAAGAAGTATTAATATTCACTATTTAATTAAGAGCAATGACAAGGAAAACGGTTTTATCAGCAAATGATTTACTGCATAAAATAAATGTTTTTTTTTTGTTTTTGTTTTCAGTATTAGACTTATTTTTATTTTGCTCGAGTGGTTAAGGATCAATTGCCACATGTTTCCGCGAGTGGATAACAAGGCTGCTTTACTGCGTGCAGCAAAGCCACACTGGCAAGTAAAAGGCTATCACTGAGAGGAGCAGCATGCTGCCAACTTTCTTTAATATTTGCACACAGTTGATCATTTCGAGCATAAATCTCACAGTCCTTATCTAAGGGAGATTATTTACCATAGTCCGGGCATTCTTCCGTTAGTGTATCTATAGAGTCACTATCGAATACATCAGCGGTCGTCAAACGTGATCAGAGCGAGACATTAGGGATCATGAAAAGTTCCAAGAAGTCGATGATAGTTAAGGGATCGAATGGGGGTCGGTATACTAATAACACGTAGTTAAATTTTAATTAGTGTACTAAATATTACTATCTCCCCTCTCCAGTAAAATATACTCTATCTAAATATATTTTCTGGCTTTAAAAGAGTTGATAAACCGTAGAAAACGAATCAATCAATTAATGAAATATTGACTGGCTCTACAGGCATGTTTTTTTTTTTTTTTTTTTTTTAGATTTATTTACATTCTCTGGAATACAAATGTATAAAAACTGCCGTGACCACAAAATGAGGGATCAGTTTATATTTTGATTGTAATCTAAAATCGATCCCCCACCTTATATACATATTATAATTTCTTGTCTGTTGATAAACCGTTGAGAACGAATTAATCAATCAATGAAATACTGATTAGCTACACAGGCATGCATTTTAGATTTATTTGCACTCTCCGGAATATAAATGTATAAAGTATTTGTATCCCTTAAAGTGAGGGATCGGTTTATATATTAATTATAATATAAAATTGATCCCCCATTTTATATTTACATAAAAGTTTTTGTTTGTTTATCAAATTCTGATTAGATATGAATCCACCTCATCTCTTCCCATCTATGGGTTAATTAATAAGTCTTGTATCACTGAACCATTATTATCTCCCCAAAAACAGGGGAATTTTTACAATCTAAATCTATTTTCTGGATTTAAATAGCCTGCAAAGGTTGATAAGCCGTAGGAAATTAATCAATAAATCATGCAGTGCTTATTTCTTAAGCGTAGCTTAGATGTGACACAAGGCCGATGGCACGAGTCACCCAGTAAGTCACCCAGTCACCCAATCGATCGCAATATTCAGTCGTAATTTATCTAGCGAGACAAGCTTGTTAATCATTACACCCCATTGCAGTGCCCGTCAGTCAATCATGCAATTGGAGGAATCGTATAATAATAATAATAATAATAAAAAAAGATTCTATCGGGTAGAAAGTTATGGAGAAACGTGAACGTTTTGAAGGAGCACGACACTTACAAGAAAAACAACACGGACATTTTCCAAGGACTGCGATACCCGGCAGAGTAAGCGAGGGTTATAATCAGTCAGAGGATTTATTTTCATTTCATCACTTTGTCATTCTCTTTTCGGCATCTTATATTTTTAACCTGGCACTATGTCAGCGCCAGTGTTACCGTCGAAGCGACCTGGCGGGTTGGTACACTTATGTGACATCGTGACAATGATGCGTATTCGAACGTGATCTCACTGCTGATCGCCTATTGTCTTGTAAACACCACGGAGCCACGGCCCCGGCACAACTGTCAGGAACTGATGCGGCGTTCGTGTCTGCTTGACAAATCCATCACTCCTAACTTTCTGAAAGGATAAACGCCGAGTAAGCTGTCCATTTTATTTCTATAAATTCTTCAAAAATCATCAAGAAAAAAGATAGGAACAGAAAATAAATAAAAATAAAACTAATCGCGAAAAGCCAATCTTTATTTTTATTTATGACTGATGGAACTTAGAAGAGTTGATTTTTAAAACATCGCATATTTACTGATTTCAAATTGAACGTTGCGAAGAGAGCCGTGTTTGAATTTCAGTTGAGTTTACTCCATTCACTTACACGCAAATACCCTTAAGAAAAGTATTAACCCATCTCTTCTCCCCCATCTATGAGTGAATAGCAGAACAGACAGGATACTACAGTCATGGCTGGCAATGAATCTACTGGAGACAGAAATGGAATTTATAGCAAAAATTTTTTTTTCTTAGTCATTCATGTATCTAAAGAGACATCACTTAGGCGTGTATCCCGTATGGCACTTAACTGACTCACTCGAATAACATGACAGACTGGGTTCGATAGCCTTGGTTGGCAACCAGTCTACTGCAACAATAATTGGTAACTGCAGGGAAAAAGTCTTCTGCCTAGTCAGTCATACATCGAGACCGGATCGCCCAAGCGTGTATCACGTATGGCCCTTAACTGACTCACTTGAATAGCAGAACAGCCTGGGTTCTCTAGCCTTGGTTGGAAACCAACCTAACGAAGTAAGAATTGGCAACCTACTACAGGAAAAAAAACTTCTGCTTAGTCAGTCATGGATTGAAAGAGACATGATAGTCAATCACGTATGGCAACTAACTGATTGACGTAACAAGGAGAATAGAAGAAGATTGTTTTGTGCCAATAATAATTTCTGTCGTTTATTTGAACCACAAAGCCACTGAATTTGGACAGTTTGAACAAAGTAGACTTGTTTGGTTGGTTAATTTGCATTTGAGTTCGTGGCTATGGAAATAATGAAATGCGAAACTAAATATCGATATACTTTTTTCATTGGAGCCGAATCTCTTTCCCTGGAGCATGCTTTTGAGGTCTTCAAAAAGCCAGTAGCCACTAGGAGCCAGCTCTAGAGAATAGGGTGGATGCAGAAGCAATTCGAAGTGCAATTTATATAGTTTTGCCATCGTTGCGATCGACTTGTGACACGGTGCGTTGTTTTCTTTATTTATAGCCGTTTTTTGGCGATTTCTTCCTTCCAATGCACCAATTATGCTATATAATATTCGCTTTTGATGGTTCTTCCTTCTCAAGGTAATCGATGAACAAAATACCTTGCGCATCCCAAAATACGGAGGCCAAAACTTGCCTGCTGATGTTTGCGTCTTTGGTCGCTTTGGACGGCCTTTCACTCAGCTGACTACTGATTTGAACCCGGAGGGAAGTGGTAAATCCATGTTTCATCCATTGTCACATATTTACGCAAAACCTCCTTCTTGATGCGTTGAAACAGTTGCAAACAGCGGTCTGAATCGCCAACGCGTTGTTGCTTTTAATCGACTGTGAACAAACGTGACACCCACTTTGAACACAACTTTTTCTTTGACAAATGCTCGTGCAAAATGGTGAATAAACTGCTTTCTGAAATGTTCAACTCCTCTGCTTTCTCACTCAACTTCAGTTTATGATCGGCCAAAACGAGTTTGTAGATTTTTTTTTTTTGTGTTTTTTTTTTTGTAAAACTGCCGATTTGGGGCGACCTGCGCGTTCAGCATCATTCGTGTCTGTACGACCTCGTTTGAAATCAGCATACCTCCTCTTCACGATTGATTCCGACAGAACAGAGTCCGACTAACAGTTACCACTCCATTGCTTTGCTTGAGCAGTATTTTCCAATAAAAAAGCAATGCTTTTTCAAGACACGAAATTAAGATTTTTCTATTGTTTTGAAAATTTTGGAACAGTAGCTAGTAACAGTAGCTGTTTTGCAACAGTAGCTAGTAGTAACTGTAATTTGTAAGCAATAATCCGATTGGGCATAAATTTTGTCACGTGCCATTTGAAGGTTAGTATTTCAAATAATCATATGAATATTTTATTAGTAGCGCCATCTATATATAAGCCCGGGACTTATTGAGTGATGTGTTACACACACACACACACACACACACACACACACACACACACATATATATATATATATGTGTGTGTGTGTGTGTGTGTGTGTGTATGCAACTGACATTCTCTTCTATAACAAAGAAAATAATATCTACGTACATGGGTTCACATCCGGGACCAACATTTAATAACGCCTATATAACTAACCTTGAAAAAATGTAATACTTTTGTAACTCTAAAAGGTTACTGCGTGAGAAATCACCAAAACGGAGGTTGGGAATAATAGTATATCAACAAGCACAAGACTCGCATGCTGCGTGAAGTACATATACTGCTAGTGAACTGCTCGTCAGTACAATCAATCGGCATACACCATCTTCACACTAAGGCGGATGCGACACAGTGTCAAGAAATGTGGGGATCCTGAGCCCTTAAGCTCAGCCAAAAATATCCCGAAGACCCAGCTTAAAGCTGGGCTGGATTCTTGTCTATTCATCCCAAACAATACTCTACCCTTCGGCAGAGACCCGTCTGAGTCCCACTCTGCTCGGTAGCAGAGGGCTGACCAAGAGAGAGTCTGGATCAGTATAATAACCTTCTTCTACTCTAATAGTGTTTACATATTTAAGGCGATGGGAACATCTCATTTTTGTATATAGGTATGTATACAACAAATACGACTAAAGAAACATCAATCTACTTAAGACTAGCAGTATAGCCCGGCGTTGCTCGGATGTAAATAAAGCTTTAAAACTAATCCATGGTCCTGGAGCTCAGGCTCTTTGGACGCTGGCACGAAAGACTAAAAAGCAATAGTTGTTTCCAGTTAAAGCAAAAAGATGGAAAGGAAAATGAATGAATGTAAGTCAAATTTTGATTCCCTGGTATCGATATCAAATAAGTTTTTTTCGTCGTAAAATGAATTTTGAAGGCTAAATAAGTCCTCTGAGTAAATGGTATCATGGCTGAGACTAAGAACTACAATTATACCTACTTAGAGCCAAACCCGAAGCAAAAACTAAAATAAAAGGGCTGAAAAAAGTACAGACATAGAGGCAGATAAACAGACACACACACAAACATCTTGCCTTTTATATATATATATATATATATATATATTATCGATTTTCTGCACTATTATAAGAACTGCAACCTTGAAACTTCTGAATATCGTTTATGTTTTTGTCTATGAGTGTATCAAATTTGATTAAAATCGGACCACTCCTTCTATAACCCAATTTTTTCGATTATCGATTTTCGATATTTATCGGGGGTACCTCGGCACAAAACCTAGCTAAGAACACTCGCAGACGCTTATAGTAGAACTGTGTAAATTTTCAAGAAAATCGGTTCAGCCGTCGTTTCGGAGTCTATAGGTAACGGACACACACACACACACACACACACACACACACACACACACACACACACACACACACACACACACAGACAAAGTTCCATTTATAAATAAGTTTAGATATGTAGATAATATTCTCATTTTAGTTAAAAACATAGATGAAATATGAACTGCAAAAAATTAAAAAGAAATTCACCGTTCTTAAATTCACATATGAACTTAACAATAATCATAACATTCATTTTCTTGGTATATTGACAGACACCAATCATAATACATTTGTTACGTCACCATATAAAATTAAATACCTATCAAAAACACGTGCAGTCTCAACTACAAAAGTGAATACCCATTTACAAAACAGCGATTATACAATTAACTCTTCCGCGGATTTTTTCTACACTGAATTAAAAAAAATAAATATATATACTCTCGTTAATAACAACTTTCTTAATTACATCGTTGATGAACAAAGAGAAAAACCAAAAAGAAACAAGATGAAAAAACCCATAGAAAACTCCAGAATCACAAATATATTCGCCATCGATCCAAGTAAAAAATCAAACCAATCATATAAAATATTAGATTTAATACAGGTAACATAAACATCAGCAATAACTCTTATGTGTCAACTTGTGTCTTGCAAAAGACCAACATTGTTTACCAATTTAAATGTCATTTTTGAGATTGTATCTCTCACAAAAAGTAAATGTATATATCAGTTTCACGACAACAACATTATCAAGGAAATTTACACTACATATGTCGGATATGAACTATATTGTAAAACATTTAAAAACACAATCTTGTCCATATTCGCAATTCATAAAAATATTCATTGACAATGAAAATATACTCAACGGTTAAAATAACATTTTTTAAATACTCGGGTCCCTCTATGCAATCAACGCTAGACAAGTTTATTTATGAGTATAGCAACAATGTTTTAAAATGTCTATAATACATTTTAATAAATTATAATTATTTAAAAATTGTGATTTTAATATAATAGCAATGCTTTCAAATTAGTGTATGAAAATTATCTCTCTTAGATAAAAATATCATAGTTTTAACCATTAATTTTAAAAATTAATTATAACAGAACGTGTTTCATGTGTATTTACAAAAAATAGCCATTATCAATTTCATTACTTTTTCTCTTAGCAATTCACCCCTGAAGGAGATCTCAGATGAGACTGAAAGTACTTCGGAAAATGAAAGAAAAGGTAAAAACTACGGCGCCCTTCTTAATGAATTTAATATCAACACTAAGAAGTCTATCAGAAGATTTGAAAGGGTGAAATTAAAATAGACTTAATATGTTTAGATTATTCAAACAAACATGCTTGAATTTCAAGAGTCACCACCTTAATAGTTTTCTAAAATCCATCCCCTACTCACTAACACGACGAATTTGCACAATAGTAGCTGACAAAACCCTTCATAAAATACGCCTAAAGGAACTACGAAAAAAACACTACAGATAAGAGGATACTTCACTCCACTAATAAACAAGGGTTTCCAACTGACAGAAGAAATACCATTAGAATCTCTTTTGAATAAAAAAACAAAACAAAAAAACAAAAAAACAAACCAGAAAAGAAAAAGAAAACATTCTCGCATTTGTCTCCACACACGACAAAAGCAACCCAGAATTATTTACAAAGATAAGAAGACACTTAAAATTACTCACCAAAAATTATATAATAAAAGAAATCAGAAAGGCAACTAAAATAATTAAAAGCAAGCGCTAAACCCAAAATTTAAAAACATTCTAACCTCGTCGATATTCAAGCAACACACAACACAGGAGGTCACAAAATGCAGCAGCACAAAAAAAAATGTGGGGTATGCAACATAATAATAGAAGGAAACCACTTCAAGTTCGAAAACACAACGATTTTCGAAATAAAATCAACTCTGATCTGTAATTTTAAAAACGTAATTTATGCTCTAACCTGCGATAAATGCGCAAAAATATACGTACTGACGTCACAAGCCCTGAATAAAAGAGTAGCCCTGCACAGAAGTAACATTAAACTAGCCAACAACAGGAAATTGTACGTTTCCCAATACGAATGTAGTGGACGTAAATTTAGAGTAATACCTCTATACCGAAATGCAGATTATGACACGCTAATGATGCAGGAAGAAATATTTATTAAAAAAAAATACACGCCTTCCTTCAATAAAACAACATGAAAAACTCAAGACACACACTCAAATACACATTTCTCGAACCATTACAAAAAGTAGTTTTCCAAAAAATTGTTCCGGCCAATGAAAGGTGAATGATTCCCAAAACGGAAGAGATTTAATGAGCGAATGTGAAAAACAAAAAACAAGAAAAAAAAAAAATACTCACGCATATGAACTTTCTGACCTGCTCAGAACGAATAGGAATTTGGACAATTCTACAAATGCGATCTCCAAAAAAGAAATCTCTTGTTCGCGCACAAAAAAAAAACAATAAAAACATGTAATCAAAGTATCGTGTCAGTTAATTTTAATGAAGCATATATGAGATAGGAGTTGCTGCTGAAATACACACTCACACCCACACACGCAAGTGCATGTTGGTATCGAAAACAAGTATGTAGTCACGTATATCTGTATTAAAATACATTCATAATCACACAATGCAAATTAGGAAACTCTTAAATTCATACATAATACAGAATCGTAGCATACATATACTTGCATGTCTACCATTTACATGGTAGATCTTCACTTTCAATATTTTAATACGTAAAATCCTCCAATGAATGATCACTGCAAGATAGAAATAAATCAGTATGAAACACTCAAATACGCCCTCAAGCACACACGTATGTGCATGTTGGTATCGGAATCCTAATGATATATGTCGGTATATGTATGTAACGTTTTTTTTATGATGTATGTAATTTGAAGTATGCCATCTCGTTTTGGGGAAAAATGGACACATATATATATAAAGGTTCGCATTGTTCTTATGTATAAAGTTTTTATAAGATGGAGAAAGTTGAGAGATAAGAAATTGATATGTTTTTTTTTGGTTGGTTGTTTTGTTTTTATGGCAAATCAACGTCGGCGGGTCATTTATTGCTAACTAAAGTTTATTTATTTGTTACTGGAAATACCTTTTTCTTTCAACAATTTATTGTTGTTTTTTATATGTTTTGTGTCTAGTAATACATATTTTTTTTCAAGTATCAAGATTCATTTTTTAAGGGCAGAGTCCCAAGTCCTACTCTTGTTATTTAACCCATAACTGGAGGGAAGAGACGGATTATTACCTTTCCCAAGGGCACCAGTGCTTAAGTGAATGCAGGGTATTCAACTGGAATTCAAACTCGACTCACCGATTTCTCTTTCCGAGCCGATATCCACTGCACCACAACGCACATCCGTCACTATACGCTTACAGCACCTGGTATTTCCAAGCGGTCACCCATCTAAGTACTGACCAGGCTCAACGTTGCTTAACTGCGGTATATATATATATATATATATATATATATATATATATATATATATATATATATGTTTCGCTGTATCGCACCTCATCAGTACGGTTAGACTCCGATTGCTACACAAACCAGGCTACAAACCCGATAATCATCCAAAAATAAAGGAAACTGTAGAAAAAGAAAGATAATTTAGTTTAACACCCCCCTTATTGTAAACTAACTAACATCAATATTGGTAAATATTTTCTCAAGTTAATAGACAAAAATTTTAATAACAGTAACCCTCTACGGAAGATTTTTAATAGATACACCCTTAAAATTAGTTATTCTTGCACCCTGAATATGGACAGCCTTATTAGTTCCCATAATAGGAGTATTCTGATGAACTTGCGCAATGCTGAATCTAGGTCCTGAATTCTAAACGAATGCAGCTGTAATTCTGTGGACGCCTGCCCGGTGGAGGGAAAATGCAAATTCACCCAGGTGATTTATGAAGCCCGCATTTCTCCATCTAACAAAAAAAAAAAACAAAAAAAAAAACGACTTCCGGACCTATATCCGTATGTCCGCCGGTCCTTTCAAACAAAGACTGTATAACCACAGGTACTCCTTTTCGAACCCCGGTCAGAGGTATCAGACAGCCCTTTCGCGGGCATTCTGGAAAATGAAAGAGGAAGGGCTGGATCCTGAAATTAGCTGGAAGCTGATAGGTTCAGCCCGTATTCCGAGGAATTTTCATGATAGGTGCTGTCTATGTTTACTGGAAAAAATTTCAATATTAAAATACCCCCACCAACACCGGCTACTGAATCTTAGGAGGGAATTCATCAGTAAGTGCCGCTACAAGGCAAATTTTTTGAATACTTAAATTTAGAATTTAAATCCCCGTTGACTAGATGTTAGAATATAAATTAAAAGGATTCAACTTAAGTTTTAATCTTAATTTTACCCTAACGTTAACCTTAAAAAGTATTTTAACCCCCCTACCTTCCTATCCCAACCTCCTTTAATTGCCTATCTTTAAAAAATATGGATTCTTTTACGAAACCCTTTTTCCTTGGTTAACACATATATGTATATATATATATATTTTTTTTTTCTCTAATATTTTTCTCTAATAATTTTTTTCTCTAATAATTTTTAAATTGATAATAACTTTAAATTCATGAAAAATTTTTAAGATATTACATTTAAATCTATTCCCCCCCCCCTTCCTAAATATACCGTTTCAACACCCTGTAACCCCGCCACTAACAGCTCTGTCCTGTTGTAATTTGTGACCGTTGTTAACCAAAAAGCCTTCCACACTTTACCCCAGGGCCTTCGCCATTTGAAACAAAACAATGTCGCTGACGTGACGTAGAATGTCTATTAGAGATCCTATGTCAAAATGTACATCCGACACATTTGAATTTTGAAAATTTTCTCTAATATATATATATATATATATATATATATATATATATATATATACAGGCAGGAGTGTGTATTTGTAGGCAGATATGTACATGGGAATATGTAAATATATGCGTATTTTCAGAGTATATATGAACTTTGTATACTTGCGTAAATATATATTAGTATTATTTATATGCATATAGGTCCGGTCTCCATAAATATATGAGTGTGCAAACACAATAATTATATGTGGATATGTATGTATGTAGGAGGACTACACATAGACACATTTTTGTATATATACATATTTAGAAGAACGGACATGCGTATTGGAATATACGCATGTATGTGTGTATGTGTGTAAGTATGCGTATTTTCTAAATATATGTGAGGTTTATTAGTATACTTGCGAAAATATGTGGTACTATTATACGCGTATAAATCTGGTTTTCATAAAGATGTATGTGAGTGTGCGAACACAGTATTTATATGTAAACATGAATGGATGTGTGTGTGTGTGTGTGTGTGTGTGTGTGTGTGTGTGTGTGTGTGTAAGTATACGCACAAACGCAACAAACGCATTTGTGTGTACATATGTGGAAGTATAGATATATGTGTATGTGGATATAAGTAAGTATACGTTTTTGTGTTAATATGTAGGGATACATGTGTATATGTATTCATGTGCTCGTGAGTGGGCGTGTAATGAGTTTATAGTCACTATATAAGGACGATGAACTCTTTTTGACCAGTCTAGTGATACCCAAACAAGATAAGGCCGAAGTCTTTTATTCTAGATCATGTTACTCGTTTTCCATTTCATTTTAAATAAGTCTTTATTCCTGGAAAATATTTACCCGGAATGGGACGAATATAGTGTGGTCTGATGAAATGAGTCAATTTAGCACATAGAAATTAATTATAATTTATAACCAATCTAAATGATGTGTTGAGTTTTCATTTATAAATGTCATATTACTCTGGATAACATTCATTGAGCTCTCTATACATAGATAACACTTAATATTTGATATTAGATAGATCTTGTTGGATTTTCCACACGATTCACGCACTTGGCATCATTATATATATATATATATATATATATATATATAATCAGCATTATATGTTGTGTGTATTGTGTGTATTTAGGCACCATTTTTCATTGATGCATGTTTCATTAAATAATATAGACAAGTTTTGTCTATTTATTTTATGTAAATTCTTTTCATATTGTCTGATAAACTTAATAGTATTATCATTAAAAAAAGAAAGAAAATCACAATATGGATACATATTTTTTAATCTTATCTAAGATTTCGGCTGACATAAGCCATTATCAAAGATGCCAATTATATTACAATATATTAAACAATTCGCGGACAAACAATAATGATAGTCTATTTTTGTATACATGGAAGATTTCCAAGCAACGACAAACTCGTGCATACGAGACACACCACAGAATGGATGGATCTAGTCATAACAGGAGTTCACTCTTACGCGATCTTCAAAAGACTCAGGTTACGACGAGGGATATCCTTTCATAGGAATTAACGTTGTCAAGCGTTTTTGGTCTGTCAGGTTAATCTAGTCGTCGAGCTCTTTACTGAGTAGGTAGGTGTATATCTTTAGATCGTTTTTTTAAAATTATTATTATGTTCTTGTTCGTGATTTTATCTTGTTTAAGGGTATTTAGGTTTTTTGGCAAGTTATCCGTTGGTTCCTCCAGCGGTTATGTTTTTTCCTTCGATATATATATATATATATATATATATATATATATATATATATATATATATATATATGCGTGTGTGTGTGTGTATGTGTGTGTGTTGTGTGTGTTCATGCACGCACACGAACAAAAACACATAGATGCTCACAAACGTACTCATAAACAACTGCACACAGGCAAATATCGACGTTTTCGCACGTACCTACACCGAGTGAAGAAGGAATAATGGTGAATGAATTCAATTTCAATTAAATTTGGTGCCTTTTCCTCGAAGATCTGATGATGTGTCGATTTTCTCGTGACTTATGAAGTTCGAAGACATTAAATGATTTTTTTCTTCTTCGTAAGGTAATATTTTATTTACTGTCACTTTAGGTCACGATGTCATTTATTCCAGGGTGACTTAGGGGAAATAAATGTGATTTTTTTTTTGTTTTTTTTTTCCTTGAACTCCAGAATTCTTCTTTCAGTTTAAAGATTGCTGCAAGTAATGATCGCTGGTGTTCTTGTCTTGTTGGCCTCCATGTTTTTAATTTATTAAAAAAAAGAAGATTTTTTTTTATTTCTAAGCCCACGTTTCTTCCTAGTTTACATGCATGCTCGCAGGAACACACACACACACACACACACACACACACACACACACACACACACACACACACACACACACACATATATATATACACGTGCTTACATACGTATGTACATTCGTAACTGTTGTAAAAACCTTCCTTGTCAATACACTTAATCCAGTCGTTAATATTAATCATATCGATAAAAAATTACAGTAAAAATTTCAGTTGACATTTTGAATGTCAGGCCCCAGAATTACTCCCAACACAATCATATGCATACAACTGTGCATACATTCATATATACAAGTGTGTGAATATATATATATATATATATATATATATATATATATATATATAAACATTTGTCGTTAAAAATGACTGAAAAGGAAGAATTTATTAATTTTTTATTTAATTTTTCCAGTATTCTTACATGTTTCCTTTTTGCTGGAGTGTAAAATGTTGCATAATTTTTCGACTTTTCAAGCGTTTTCAGCCACTTCACTGGCCATTTTCAAGGATGTTATTTTCACCATGGTGTAATTTTGTCCTCATGTTTGACTGTTACGTAATTTTTTGTGTTTTTTGTGTGTTTTCGAAAAGGAGAGTTCTTTAAAGCTATCACGTGACGCGCTCGGTTAGGCAACGCGTGAGTGTCTGTCTGTTAAAAAACCGTTCAAAACACCATTTTCACTGTTAACACAAGTTCTTACTGGTGTTTTTTTTCTTTTAATTACAGATGAGTGATTAATTAGTTGGTTTTTAACTGTATATTAACATCAAGAAAAGGGATTTTGTTATTGTCTATGAGTTCATAGGTAAATTTTAGCGATAAGTTATTTACAAAATTTGATTTCAGATTTACAATCTCGTCTCTATTTTTATCAAAACAAAAAATATCATCAATATACCTTGTATAAATCTCCAGTTTATTGGTCTAAGCAGTTTGTTTTTAACGAAACATGTTTAAATGAAAGACTACTACCCAAATATATATATAAAGTGAGAGATTATGCCATTTCCAAACAAAAACGAATTATTTAATGAAAGAATGGAAATTATGACTAAGTGTAACCATACTAAAAAATACCTCTCGGGTTCATACAACCATGGATGAAAACGTTATAATTTCTTGTAATTTTTAAAATTGTGCATTCAAAAATTCCCTGCCATGTGAGCGTTAAAAAAAAACACCGTTACGTAAGCATTCTTCAAAAAACAAAACAAAAAAACAAAAAAAACAAAAAAAAAAAAACAACTTAAAAAAAAAACGGTAAACAGTAAAATCAGTTATTGCAAATCGCCTGAAGACACCAATCATGGTAGAAACCTAGGTCGCGTAATAACTCGTTTACAAATAGATATCTATATCTATATCTATATCTATATCTTATAAATTATATTTTAGAACATGTACAAATTTTATATATATATATATATATATATATATATATATATATATATATATCCCACTACAAATTGTACATTTTGTTTCGACATTGGACTTCTAATGTCTCATCAAGTGGTGTCTAATATATATATCGAGCACTGTTTTAAATTAATGCTTTGGACGTTATAAATTTTTCCTCGTTCCTTATTCACTCGGATATATTTATCTATATCTATATATATCTGGAAGAATGGTAGACTTTGAAAAACAGTAGCTACTCTGGCATGTACGCATCGCTCATTCAGTAATGGATTAGAGCACTCTGGCTATTGGGCGGGTATAATGACAATATACACGCTAAAAAGTCTACCTTCTTCTACCGAACGCTCATAGCACAGAATTAGAATCGCCAACTGCCGCCAATTCGGTCGGGTTTCAATCGTGGGTTAAAAGCAATCGGAGTCTAACCGTACTGATGAGCTGTGATACAGTGAAACAGATCTGTCTGCGGACGACTATCTCTCCCTCTCTCTCTCTCTCTCTCTCTCTATATATATATATATATATATATATATATATTTGGGCAGCAGTCTTGATATCTAAAAATGTATATACACTACTCACATTATTCGGACTATTGTCCTCATCTTGGTTGCCATTTGTACGCTCCGGCCTTCTTCAGGTGCTAGAAGTTTCGAACCGAACCCCTTATTAGGATCACTGGGGTGTATCATTCTCATTCCTTGTGCAAAGCTACTTTTGATAGTCAAGAGTTATCTCCCTCTATCCAGACTCTCTAAGTTATTTGTCCGATAAATGTAAGTAGTGTTAATAGTTACAATACCTCATTTCAATAAGAGACAGATGTTGAAGGTGAATATGGCAATAAAGATGAGGACAAAAGTCCGATCAATGTGAATAGTGTAAATAGTTACAATACCTCATCTCAGAAATAAAGACAGATTTTGAAGTAAAGAAAACAACTGCAGAAAAGGAGGAAATGATGAAAGAAAACAGAAAAAAAAGAAAGGCAAAAAAAAAAAAAAAAATTAATGCAAACAATAATATTTCTTTCTTCATATGTACATGTATAAATGCTTTTGTGCCATGTCAACCAATGAAACGAATCAAAGAAAGTGAGATCTCATAATGCTGTTTTTGGTTTAGCAGAGATATTTTTAGGTTTAAACATCAGCCGATAATTCCGTAGTTGGCCTGCTTTTTTTCTGCCAACACTCAGGGCAACTTTGTTACTGACAATTCTAAAATGTCAGCCGTAATCTTCTTATCCTTTAATAACTTCAGATTTCGAAATCCTGGTCTCTATTTTTCTGTATTCAGATATGCACAAAGAAAAAAAATATTTAAAAAGTAGCTAGCCAAAGGCGACATGTAAAGGAAATGAGATCAGAGATTGTGATTCGTCGCGGCCCGTCGGCCGGAAACGACAATTGAGGAAATGAAGAGGATAACAGAACGGCTAACATGGCCGATCGTCGTTCGATTTAATATCGATGTCGCGCCTGTGCCGCTGTTTAGCGCACTCGCCTTGCAAGCTTCTCACAGTTAGTCTCATCTTCTCAGCTACTTCCAAAACACAGCAGGAAATATAATAACGAAATGAAATACTGGCTCTGGAACCTGCGGTCGGCAAGCATTTATATTGGTTTTGGTAAATAGCTTTTATGTCTGCTTCTCTCGACATTATTGTGTGTTCACTTTTGTCCGCGTGTGAATGGGTAAATCTATATTTACATATATATATATATATATATATATATATATATATATATATATATATGCTCATAACTCGGTTTATGTGTATTTCCTTATAACATGCTTATATATGTGCGCATATATATATATATATATATATATATATATATATATATATATATATATATATATATTATTTATCTGTAAATTCAGATAAAACTTTGTGGGGAAATAATCTTTTTCAACATGTCATTTTAAGGCATGCATTCTTCGAATACATACATACATACATACATGCATACATACATACATATATGCGCAAATAAGTAAAGATAGGATGTGTGTTGTTATGCAGTGGATATCGACCCGGAACAAACAATTGAAGAACCGAGTTCGAATTCCAGTTGAATTTGTTGCATTCACTTTCCGCAAATGCCATTGGAAAAGTTATGAATCCTTCTCTTTCTTCCAGTTATGGGTTAAATAACAAGACAGATTAGGTTCCTCAGCCTTTGTTGGCAACCAGTCTACCGCAGAAAGTAATGTCAACCTATCGCAGAAAAACCTTCTACTCAGAAAGTCATGTTTCTTTCGAGACATGCTCCCTCAAACATATATCACGTATGGCACTTAACTGACTATATATATATATATATATATATATATATATATATATATATATATATGTCAGATTAAATAAATTGCAAACAATATGTTTGCTTATTTAATAAAATCCGTTCATGCTTACGGATAATCTTTCGCGTATTAAAATCAAAAGAGGTCAGAAATGAGCTGTAACGTTGACGGATGTTATTTTCATTCACTTCTTAAGGTACCCAAGTACTTTCAACCTCTTTCCGAGGTCATCTTCAGGGGTGTGAGTTATATTCACAAATGTAACCAGAAAACTGTGTTGCTAAAAATTACTGTATATTTTTTTCTGCTTCCAATTTAACTGTTGACAAATTGCTAGCGTTCATTAGAACGTTAAAATTATCCAAAATGGAATTTTTTTATATGTTATGTCATAGTCATGCACGTGTTAAAGCATGAAAAAATTGTTCTTTTTACAAACATTTTAGAACATAATACAGTATTTATAGCTGATTTTATTAATTGACGGCTTAAATGTTTTAATGAATATTGCCTCGAGAATCTGTAGTGTGCTTTTGTTGTCTTCTTGGTGTAGAATAGTTGTATTATTTTGATATTGAGACGCGAGAATAGCTTTAAGAGAGAGAGAGAGAGAGAGAGAGAGAGAGAGAGAGAGAGAGACCTGCGTGGTTGTCAAGGGCGATGCGTGTTGTGTTGGAGAATTATACTGCGGAATGGCACGTCATCTTTCCAGCTTGACTGAGAGAATAAAAGTCCCAATGTCTTAAATCCATTTTCGAATTTGTTTGTTCTTTTTTTTTAATTCTTCCTTTTGTTCTTTTTTTTAAATTCTTCCTTTTGTTCTTTTTTAGTGAAAAAAAACAAAAAAACAAAACAAAAAAAAACAACACATACAGCGTGGTGTCCTAACTGATGAGCAGCCATCGGCAAATGAACTAATTATAAATTACCATTGTTAATACCACTTTTTAACGCTTATTTGGTGTTACACTAACTTCTCACCGAGAACTGAGTTTCTGTTCAGCGATATGCATATAACCTCTTCAATTGTTTCTGCTATTATCTTTATCCTGGATCTCCACCAAATATGTTGACCCAATGGTATCCCTGTAAAAGTCATTAAAAAGAGTGCTCACAAACTGGCTCCTGTTCTCTCTAAACTGTATAATAAATGCCTTGCTGTTTCCTGCTTCCCGGCCTGTGGGAAGTCATCATCTATTCTTTTGCAGTTTTTAAGAACTCTGATGATCTGTCCCAACCTTTCAACTATCGGCTTATCAGTCTTCTACCTCTTTTTGGCAAACACCTAGAGGCCCTAATCAATGATGAATTGGTTCATCATCTTTCGTCACACGACCTTTTCTCAGACAAGCAGTATGGCTTTCGTCTCTCCATGTTAACTGTTGATATACCGTAATTGCGGGATGGGTCTATCATACTCTAGATAAAAATGGTGAAACTCGGGCTGTAGCCTTGGAGATCTCGAAAGCCTTTGAACGGATCTGGCATACAAGTCTTTTCCACAAACGAAAATGCATCTTGTCACTCGTGTTCAACGAAACATGTATTAAAAAGAACTTGCTACCCAAACACAGAGAGAGAGAGAGAGAGAGAGAGAGAGAGAGAGAGAGAGAGAGAGAGAGAGAGGGGGTATCCAAAGATACGCGATACCTAAAGTTTAAATGAATTTAAAAAAGTGAAAAATCTTTCTTTAAACCTTCATTTCCAATGTAATTTCAAGCTAATAGATTAAATTTAATATTTCTAATTTTGGTCTATTTAAAAATAATTTCAATTGAGTGGAAGGAGATTTTTTTAAATCGCTGATTGTAGCCATTTTTGCCCATTTGTCTATACAATGTATTTCTCTTTATTAAAATTTTTTCAAAAATTAAATTTATTTTTTCTGAAAAATTATTTGAAGAATATCAGTTGATTGAAAGTTTAATTAATTTGATTTGAAATGAACATTGTTTACTTTTAGTTTAAGATATCACAGAAATACGTTTTCTAACACGGTGATAGGTGTTTTTTTTTATATCTGTTGATAGCTGTATTTACAGATTGATAGCCGGAAATTTAATTAATATTTCATTACGGGGGACATATCTGTAAAAATTACTCGACGAATATAACGAGAGCGCTATTTTATATAATTTTGGACTATCGAGTAATCTTAAGAATTTAGGAAAATATTCTCTGTAATGCAATGTTTTATTGAATTTTAGGTTCTTTGACTTTATATTTACTATTGTTATTTTCTGATAATTTACTATTGATATTTACTGTAGATATTTTCTCATAATGTTATGTATGGTCACCCGTACTTAGAAATATATGCGCTCGCGCGCACACACACACACACACACACACACACACACATTCAAATATTTTTTTAAAATATTGGGAATCGCTGAATTGTAGTAAGCTTTTTCATTCATAATTAACATAATTTTTATTTAATAACAATATCACCTAACCTGTACAGATTAGTATAGTATTGTAAAATTATTGTAGAATTTTTTAAATTTTTTAAATTCATACAGAATTTTTAAATTTTAAAATTAATACAGAATTTTAAATTATTACATTTAAAATTTAAAAGAAATGAAAAGAATTCTTGTAAAATTCATTAATCATCGAAAAATTCTCTTTCTTAAGACAATAGTGTCTATAATATATCTTATTCATAAAATCAATTAAACCTTTCTAATTAAATAATATCTTATTTTCATTTCGTTTAGATTTTACGATTTACAGTAGATTTTAGTTAATGTGGATCCTGTTTTACAAAAGAAAATTAATAATTTAAATTCACCAAGGACTTCTACAGATAATATAACCATTGAGTCGTACAAAAATGACTTTCGCGAAAATTCATAAAATTAAATAAGTGGCATGTAACAGATGAAAAAAATATTTTTTACAAAAGTTTCTAAAAACAAACATATTTAAAATAATTCATTTGTAAATAAGTTTAGAAAGTTTCTATAAAATCCGACAATTATTTGATTTTTTTTTTTAATCATATCACCCCGAGCAAGGCGGTAATGCCACTGATGCGCAGGGGGCTACGTAAGAGTGAAAATATTGGAAAAGAGAAAGCCGGAAACCACATCCTAACCAGGGAACAAGGGATGAGCCTCTTCACCTGTTCAATAGAAGTGGGTGGAGTATGAACCGGGCTATAGTTTAGTCTATCTACTCCAATTGAAAAAAAAAAAAAAAAGAAAAGAGAAAAAGATTGGAAAAGAGGAAGCCGGAAACCACATCCTAAACAGGGAACAAGGGATGAGCCTCTTCACCTGTTCAATAAACGTGGGTGGAGTGTAAACCGGGCTATAGTTTAGTCTAACTACTCCAATTGAAAAAAAAAAAGAAAAGAAAAGAGAAAAAGATTGGAAAAGAGGAAGCCGGAAACCACATCTTTAGCAGGGGAACAAGGGATGAGACTCTTCACCTGTTCAATAGACGTGGGTGGAGTATGAACCGGGCTATAGTTTAGTCTATCTACTCCAATTAAAAAAAAATAAAGAAAAGAGAAAAAGATTGGAAAAGAGGAAGCCGGAAACCACATCCTAAACAAGGAACAAGGGATGAGCCTCTTCATCTGTTCAATAGCAAAAATATTCAAATTAATGGCTTTCACCGTAAAGAAAACGCTAAAATTTGCTATGCTAAATTGTACTTCATTCGCTGACGAAAGAAAAACAAGATTTTTAAATAAAATTTTGAACGTTATAAAAAGATTTTCAAAAATTGAATAACAAAAATATCCTTTGATTTTTTTCACTTAATAACAACGTAAAGATTTTGACGATAAACATTGTTTAAAACTTTCGGATGAGGTGTTGAGTATTGCCCTCAACGTTTTAGATTAACTGTATATATGTGAACATTAATTATACTCTATGCATTTCAAGTTAAAATCTCCTGAGCTGAACGATATTTCTTTTAATATTGACTGTTTATTTTATATAATAATAGCTCAGAGTCTTTCTTTACATCTAGAGATTAGTGTAAATTAAAATACCTTTTAACTCATCTTCAACAAAACTTGTATTAAAAAAGGGTTGCTAGCGAAAACTCACAAATATATATTTTTAATTTATTTATTTAAACATTATTTTTAATGGACGCTAGATGCTTTTTTTGTATTTTTAAACAGTATATTTATTTCTATTTATTGGCCTGAACAATTGAGAAATCTTGTTAGGAAC
>JBBBDQ010000910.1:1435000-1565000 GCA_037127315.1 Ascarosepion bandense | reverse complement strand
AAATCTCTCACGTGATTGCTCCAAGTACACATGCCCCTGTAAACCGTTTCAGCTGACAGACTAAACTCACGTGAGGTGGGTGGTGTTAACACTGTACCTCTGGGCGAAGAACTCTTCGACGCAGGTCACCAGTTATGGTGGAAGGGTTCCTCAGATAAAACACGTGTTCGCAACCAAGTTGAGTCACCTCGATAGAGAACATCAGTTGTAGTCTAACCTGGAGAGGGATGATCTTCGGTAAGTTAAAACATACGAGATACACTACATGATAAACACACCAAGAAACCACTCACAAAGACCCAGGATCTGGCACACGACCGCAATAGATGAAAGAAAATGTTAAAAAGATCAACACATCGGTACCTCAAAAACGACTCCTAGTGTTAAGGGCGAAAGAAAAGAAGATTTGTACATTACAAAGGTGTTCTTTTGCAGATAAGTAGCTAGTTCGTTCCCATTACTGGCAATACTGAGAGACAGTAAATAAAATTTCTATTTACACTGTACCCAATCAATGTTCGATTTATTATCAACATTTATTTGGGCACTTACAGATGATGCAATGGAAGATCATGTATGACTGATTAGTGAATTTGATCCTCATCAGGGGTGCCACATTTTACCCCTTGTGCAAAATGAACGCTTAGAAAATCATTTCAGCACCAAAACTGTGTAATAATCAGCAAGATTGTTTTCCTAAAACAATTACAACTGAGTAGCGAGTTCGATTCTCACTGAGTGCTTCATATTTTAGGTCTTGTGCTACATCTAAGCTATCTTTAGAAAATCATTGTCATCATTTATACAGTTAGCGCATTTTAAGCGACTGGGATCACCATTCAGACTCATCTCATAATCGTGATTCAGTTTGTCATTCAAGGCAGTATAGTGCCTTTTTTACCAGGGATGTTTAAGGTTACCTCGTTCATCCCCTCAAAATTTAAAGACGTGGTTTGAATTCAGATGTTTTTCTTCTAGACTGGTTACCAATCAAGGCTATAGAACCCAATCTGTCCTGGCATTTTAAACGTAACTGAGATGGAAGAAATCGATTTTTACCTTATCCAAAGTGACTATATATATATATATATATATATATATATATATATATATATATATATATATCCCTCCTGTCACACTCAAGGGGTTTGGATTATTTTGTTGTTGGTTTTTTTCTTATGTTTTAATGTAAGATAGTCAATAGTAGTTACATTAATATATACGTTACCGTCATTTTAGATATCGATGTTTTGACGTCATTTTTGACGGCACGGACCCACTCGTATACAATAATATATTTGGTACAATTGTTGACGAACTGTTTACTCCGTCATCCACTGTAAATATATATATGTATATATGTTTCTGCGTGTATATAATTGAGATAGATGGAAACCGTCAGCCTGGGAGATTATACATTCTAAGAGAAGATAAACTTTGATTTTAAAACATCAGCTGTTTTGCAGTCATACCCACTCATGGGAAAGGCTTCGAAAGCGAACCCTGTGAACAAATCTGGAGCCGGAGACTCTAAGACAGTTCGATGTTATGTTCACCTTTGTTCTGGTAAATCCTGCAAGTTGTATTGGCCACTACCATTCCCTTCGTAAAAATCGGTGATGTGAAGAGAAGAGACGTACTATATGGGCAACCGCGAAATGTCATTAAACACTGCACAGGCGTGCACCCTGGAGAGGACTCTAATGCTGCACCTGCATCAGAAGCTGAGGCATAACCCCTTGGGAGCAGATGCATGGGATCTCTCGATACCGACAGACGCCACACACAATAGCTACACTGTTATAATTTTAATAATATATAATGCTGAATAAAACTAGTAATGTTGATGACAATACTAAAATTAGTATATGATTTACTTTTTATTAAGGTTCCCCTCGAACAAGACTGGGGGTGGCACTTAGATGATTGGGGGTTACGTTATGGTCTAATTTGTGTGGGTAGAAAGGGAAAATAACGGTTAACTGTAGACTTGAATTGGTTAAAATTGTAGTAATCAAGAAAACATCCTCTTGGGAGTCGGGTCCACAGAGCTGTAGGACCACTGGAGTTAGACGGTTATGTTAGTGGGTATAGATAGGAGGGAAAGATAACAGTTAATCCTAGACTTGAACAAGTTAAGATTGTAGTGATCGCGGAAACATCCTCATGGGAGTTTGTTCTACAGGACTGTGGTTCCCGGGAAGAAACTGTTCGAGTGGTGCTTACTTCTCACCGATGGAATACGGGGGGAATGTGGTTGGTTCACTGCAATGTAAGTAACATGAAGGGTCCTAGCAGTGAAGGATAGACCTTGCTGAACCAAGGAATGTAATTTGTCCGAGAACATTCCATGGAAGTGGCGATACAGTAGAGAGAGAGTAGCCACATCCCGCCTGTGAGAGAAAGGTTAGAGACTGGAAAATAATATTTTCCCCACAAAGACTCAGGGTTGCCTTTGAAGACTATCAAAACTGGGTCGTGAGGACTGGGCAACTTCCACCCAAATATGACAACAGTACCCATTTTCGGCTTGATCTATCTATATGATACAAATAATAACATTTATTAATAATAAATGATAATAATATATATAACAATAGAGTGTAAATGCAAAAATGAAGTCGAACGCTCTCATCATTAAATGCAAATAAAATGAAACAAGGGCGAGGGGTAATTCATTATTTAAAATGATCTAAGGGAGCTAATTCAGTATTTAGCATTTGAAAGGCAAAAATTAAATTTTACTAATAAAGCCGGAAAACAATACATAAGCATTATCCCATATAAGATCGAACCCAAAATCTAATCAGTTCGTACCAGTCATGAAAGTTTTGCCCGAATCCATCAAGCCGGTCTTGAGATATTTTGACCAGGGAAAGACATACAAACAAACAAATTTAGTTATTATTAGTAATAGATATAATATTCATAATAATTAGTAATAGATATAATATTCATAGTAATAAATGCTAATAAAAATAAATTTACTGAGTCTGCAAAAGTAATACTTTGCATCAGGAAGAGACAGCTGGGGTTCCTGGAGCACTTAATGAAGAAGAAGGGCTTGGAGAACCTAATACTCACAGAACGGATAGTGAGAAAGAGAGACAGAAGAAAGCAACGCGAGACCTACTTGATGGGCTTAAGCAGTTGGATGGCGGCGCTGGTTTGGGAAAGATACCAAAGAAAAAGTGTTAAGAGTGACAAGAGAAAATCCAGGATCGCCTAGGTCCTGATAGGACACGGCACATAAAGAAGAAGCTTCTGTTTCTATTTTTCAAAAAAGACCGCGGAAAACCTTTGCACACACTTAATAATATTGTAATTTTTATCAAAAGAAGTAATAGACATTAATCACACATATAAGAAAAGGGAGAATGTTCTGATGTTTCTTGATTGTTTAGCACCCCTGCCACAATAAGTCCGAGGAAGGATCAGAAGAATATAAGAAACAAATATATGTGAATATGTGTGAATATGTTCTGGCATACCCAACTTTCAGCATTTCGAAAATAAGTTATTTGAGATGATGTAACTTGGAATGACTAGCCAAGCTTTGTTCAAAGCGTTTCATGCGATAAGAAGAGTAGTTTGAATGACCCAACAAACGTTCTTCTGGTAATGGATATCTTGACTAATACTCAGTTGAAACTTAACAGACAATTTTACACTTTTTCTTTAATAGGCATAGATAGGTCTTCCGATCACCCTGTCTATACCCCTCCACCTTCTTTTGGACAGGTGTAGAAGCTCATCCCTGGTTTCCTATTTAGGAAACGATTTCTGGTTATCCTTAATAATGGTGGATGAGGGATGTGCATTGTGGTGCAGAACAGAACGAGAAATCGGGGAGTCAAGTTCGAATTCCAGTTGAATTCTTTGCATTCACTTACGCGCAAATACCCTTGGGAAAGTTATTAATCCGCCTCTTCTCTCCAGTTATGGGTTAAATAACAGGACAGATTGGGTTCTATAGCCTCGGTTAGCAACCAGTCTACCGCAGAAAGTAATGGCAATCTACTGTGGGAAAACCTTTTACCCAGGCAGCCATGTCTCTTTCGAGACATGATCGTCGAAGCGTGTACCACGAATGGCACTTAACTGACTAAATAATACTGGCTGTTAAGAATCTTTGAGGATATCAGAGGATGGTGATTACGTCTCTTTATACACAGAGTACTGGATTGACAGTTTTCTAGTTGTAGTATCACAACTGGTAGTTAAAAGCCTAAACTCTAGAGAAACGACTCTGAACAAGAGTCGCTTAATATCAGAGTTCTGGACGTGCCGTGTTGCGTATGGAAAGGTGTCCTTGCAAGCACTTTAGGTGGGCAACCACAAGGCCAGAATATGCAGCAATCTGCACATATTCCCAGCCAATAGAGGTTACATTGGTTGCCCGACAGGGATTATTCTTGGCCTTTTCCGTCTCTAAATAACACATCTCAATATTTCTTTCTCCAATATTCGTAGTATTCGTACCAATTTCTGCAGCGTAGAATTGTTCCTCCTGGAACACTCTTCGGACATCGTAGATCTCTGTGAAACTAATCTTAATTCTTTATTCCCCTTCTTTGAATTTTCGGGTCCTGGTTATCTATCTCTCTTTACGAAGATCTATATTTCCCACATGTATGACCCTGAATATTTCTTCGGAAACATCTCCGACTGGCTAGGAAACTCTCTCTTGTGTCTTTAGATCGTTCTTACATGTGCTTCAGTCTTTCTTTACCAATCTCAGTCAGCTATCTTCTATAACTCACCTTCCTCTGGTGACTGTTGCGTTCAAGATTATATTTCTGACAGTATAGACAAAGCCCTCTCTCTATGACTATTTACAAATATATTTGTGTTTGGCTATTTCAATACCCACCATGACAGAAGTCTTAATCACGTTGTCACTGACCTCGCTGGCATCCAGACCTCAAACTTCTCTATCACTCAATCTCTCACACAAGTGGTAGACTTTTCCAAGTGTTGCCCAAGTAATCCTGACGGAAACGCATTCCGACTCGATCTCTTCTTTACCTATACTATGACATAACTGCAGTTCTGTATTCTAGACATATTATAGATGTTTGGAGAATCTGATACTCACAGGTCGAATAGACAGAAAGAGAGACAGGAGAAAGCAACGCGTCACATACTTTTTCAGGTAAAAGGAAGGCAAAGCAGGGTTTGGGTTGGGTAACAGAAGAAAGCACACTAAGAGCCACTCTAGATAGGGAGATGTGGAAGGCCATGATCGCCTACGTCCTGAAGAGACACGGCACATAGAAGAATAAGAACAAGAGAAATTGTGGTAAGATAAACAAGGGATAGAGAATTGTAAAAGGCTCTGATCGTCTACGTCCTGAAAGGACAGAGCACACAGAAGAAGAAGAAGAAGAAGAAGAAGAAGAAGAAGAAGAAGAAGAAGAGAGAGTGGTAAGAGAAACAAGGGATGGGGAGATGTGGAAAGCTATGATCGCCTACGTCCTGATGGGACACTGCGCATACAAAACCAAGAAAATACAAGACCTCTCTTAAGAGATTTCATCCTAGAAATTTCTAGATGTTCGCTGTGAAATTTATTTAATATCTGCTTATGTAATATGACACTACTAAAACTACTCTTTATGTATACATAGGTACTCTGTCACCTAACGAGTACGTGTTTAAGTCTGGATTTCGATGTAAAAACAACATCTATCACACTTACTTTCCTTCAATCGTTTTTGTTTTTTTTTTCGAAATAAGCATGCCTTGATCTGCTTTTACTTTTATTTCTTCCAGGCTAAATGTTGGTTATTACATGCATAATATATTTTTAATTTCTATTTCACTTTCTAATGCGGCAATCACAATATCTACAAAAAATTTCAGTATTTTTTGGTATCAATCTTGGTACTAATCTTTTGGACGGTTTTCTATTCCATCCTACTAGCAGCAAACCACCTGCATGCGTACAGGAAACAAATTCAGCAGACATACAAAGATAGAAAGAGGCGTAAGACAAGGGTGCGTCTTTTCACCGGATCTATTAAACTTTTTTGTTCTTCCATCAATCAAGAACTATCAACCAACTAGAACGAAGGCTGTACTGAATTATATGCGCATAATACCGTCACTAGTTTCAGACATCATTTCTAAATTAGACCCCTGCAAGGCAACCTGAACTGACAGGATATCTGCTGTAGTTCTTCTATGTGCCCTGTCCCTTCAGGTGATCATGGCTTTCCACGTCTCCCTATCCCTGGTGGCTCTTAGCACGCCTTCTCCTGTTACACCATGCAACCCTCGTTCCGTCATCCACCTGATTAGGTCCTTTAAATATGTTATCCGTTGCTTTCCCCTGTCTCTTTTTCCCTCTATCTGGCCTGTTAGTATCAGATTCTCCAGGCCCTCCTTCCTCATTGCCTATCCCAGGAACTTGAAGTTGTCTCTTCCTGATGCACAGTATTAATTTCCTTTTTGTTTCCATCATTTTTAAGATCTCATCATTGCTCACATGCTCGATCCATGATATTCGCAGCATCCTTCTGTAGAACCACATTTCAGTTGCTTCATGTTTTTCTTTCACCTATGATGATATTGTCCAGCATTCACTGCCATATTAAAGAACTGACAACACATAGCAATCCAGTACTCTCTTTTTTGTTTCTAGCGAAATTGTCCTGTTTCTTAATACTTTACCAAACTTCTGGAATGCTTCCTTCGCTATGTCAATTCGCCTTCTGATCTCTGTGTCGCACTTTCCGTCTTCTGTTAAAACACTTCCCAGGTAACTAATTTTTGTACCTGCTTGATTCTAGTATCCCCAACCTGTATTTGGCATATTGGGCTGTCCTTTTTACTGATGATCGTGCATTCGGTTTTCTTGCAGTTTACTTGTAGCCCTTTCTTGTCACTCTCTTCAGCTACCTTCTGTAGGGGGTCTTGCAGTTTCCTTTCCGTGTCTGCTATCACACTATATCATCTCCGACCTGTATTTGGCATATTGGGCTGCCCTTTTTACTGATGATCGTGCATTCGGTTTTCTTGCAGTTTATTTGTAGCTCTTTCTTATCACTCTCTTCAGCTACCTTCTGTAGGAGGTCTTGTACTTTCATTTCTGTGTCTGCTATCAGCACTGTAACATCTGCGTACCTTAGGCTGTTTAAATTGTGTCCTCCGATTGCAAATCCAGGCATAACTTCTAGGGTCCTCAAAATATTCTCGCTGTACAAGTTGAACAGATCCGGTGAAAAGACATCCCTGTCTTACGCCCCTTTCTATCTTTGTATATCTTCTGAATTCATTACCTGTCCGTATGCAAGTTGTTTGCTGCCAGTAAAGATTCTTTATTACTCTCAAGTCATTCCCAAATGTGTCCAGGCTGCCGAGCATCTCCATCAGTTCTTTGGGGCGTATTTTGTCAAACGCTTTCGCATAATCAATGAAGCACAGGTAATCCTTCTTCATTTGTATTGCCCTTTCGGAGAGCATCCTAATCATAAATATGGCATTCCTTGTTCCCGTGTCTTTAACGAAACCACACTGTTCTTGTGCTATCTCTGGCCTGATTCTGCTTCTCGCTCTATTCATCAGGATTCGGACGATCAGTTTTGTTATATGGCTCATTAAACTGATGGTTCTGTGGAGTTCGCACTCGTTTGCATCTGGCTTCTTAGGCAGTGCTATGAAGATAGACTTGCTGAGATCATCTGGTATTACACCACTATTATAAATTTCATTTATTATTTCTGTAATTTTCTCTATGGCAGATTCTTTCAGGGCTATCAGCAGCTCTATGACTATGCCGTCTGCTCCAGCTGCTTTATTTCTATTCAGTTTGGCTATTGCAGATTCTACTTTAGACCGGACTGTCCTCATTTTTGCGTATTATCGGTTGCTCTCTCTTGTCGCGGAAAAGATCTTTTATATATTCTTTCCATCGTTGGAGTTTTTTCCTCTTTCTCCAAAATGATTGTCCCATCCTTAGATTTTATACAACCCATTGAAGAGCAGGTTTTTGTCCTGTCAGTTCTTTTATTTCTTTATGCATGTTTGCTTTATTATTCCTGCTCAATCTCTCTACTTCTGCACATTTGTCATTGAGCCATTCCTCTTTAATCTGTCTGCAGTTTTTTCTTATTTCCTTGTGTAGTTCCCTGTACTCCACACCATGCCTTGATATCATTTTCTGCCTCCTTTGCATCCTGTCCAAAATCTCTTCAGTCATCCACTCGTTTTTTTTTTTCTGTACCTAATTTCCTTTGAGGCAATGTTGTTTGCTGATGTCACTATTGCTTCTTTTAGCGAGTCCCATTTCGAGTGTCCTTTCCCAATTTGTTCTTCGTATTTAATTTTCACGCTGTTAGTGTATTCTTTCTGTAGGTTGAGGTCATTCACAGTGCGCTGTATTTCAGTTTTGGTGCTGCACTAGATTTCTTTAATCTCCAGAGTTTCACCTTTAGTTTGCAGATGACTGAGACGTGGTCGCTTCCACAGTCAGCGCCTGGATAGGCATTGCTTTGAATCACAGCATTTCTGAATTTGCTGTATATGGTTATGTAGTCTATCTGGTAATTTCTGTCACCTCCTGGGCTTCTCCATCTCCATAGACGCCGTGGTTGTTCTTGAAACCAGATGTTAGTTATTAACTGGTCATTTGCTATGCACCATTGGACCCATTTTTCTCCTCGTTCTTTGCGGATCCTAAACCAAAGTTGCCAGCTGTCATACCTTTCCTCTCCTTGCCTACTTTGGCATTCAAATCTCCCATGATGATTCTGATTTCTTGGCTTTTACATTGAGCCTTGGCATTGTCTAGAGTGGAGTAAAAATATTCTATTTTTTTCTCGGTGCTTTGTGTTGTTGGTGCATAGATGACTACAGTTGCTATGTTGAACGGGTTCCCTTTCAGTTTGACCAGGAGAACTCTTTCGGAGAACTGACAGTATCCCAAAACACATTTCTTCATTTCTTTGTCCAGTGTTAAGCCGACTCCTTTTTCATTATTTTTGCCTCCTGCGTATATTATCCTATGGTTGTCGCTGCTGAAGTCTCCATTATTTGGCCATCTGTTTTCGCATATTCCCAGAATACTGATTTTCAGTCTGTTCATCTCCTGCTTGACATTCTCTAGTTGTCCGCAGTTGTTTAACGTCCTGACGTTCCATGTTTCCAAGGTAATCCTTTCTTTGTTGCGCACAGTCGCAGGGTAACGGTCCAGAGACACCTGTTTCTCATGTCGTTCCTTCCCGGGCGAGAGACAGATTTTGGGAAAAACTGCCCTTCTTAAGCTGTTGTTGCTAACAGTCACCGGATGACGGTCAGATAACACTTGTTGCCCATGTCGGTCCTTACCAGGCGAGGAATTGCTCTCTTTGGAAGCAACCCAATTCACGCCGTTAGGTTTAATATATTTTTGTTGTATAGCTATGATTATACTCAGTATAGAAAGATCGTGGTGTGGTATCCTGTTCCCTTCACCACAGTGATTTATTGAGACACCAACTCTAGTTAGCTGGCCGCTGACTCATCAAGAGTTCTTCCGCCCTTTGTACGTTTAATTTTTTTATCCTACCGGGTTGCTAACATCCCGTAAAAGAAAGGGTGGAAGAAAAAACCTAAATATTAAGTATATACTTAGTATAAGTTCAACCAAGTAGTCATGTAAAAAAAAAAAATGTCAATTCCCCCAGTTACTCCTCACTAGCAAAAGAGAAAGCATCACATATCCAGTAAACTGATGTTCGGAAGATGTTCTCTTTGAAATTTTGTCTTTTCTCATTTGGATAATTCCGGTCAATGTATATTTTGCAATAGCACGTGGTCTAAAGCTGGTGCAGAGAGACGAATTATAACGCTATTAAATATTTTGCATAACAAAAATCAATTTTAAATTAAACATTAATATATTTATAAACCTGAGAACAACAAAAAGAAAGTTATTCTAAAAAGGGAATATTAAAAACAAAGCATGAAAAACAGTAAAACGAAGAACTTTTTTTCCTTACCTCCTAATCTAAACTACCAAAAGGACACCACAAATGTTTACAAAACTTAGAATCACATATCATGTTAACAGAAGATATTTTCTTTGAAATTTCGAAACCTTAGACATCTCAAATTACCGCTCCGTTAGTCACTTACCGCCTTTCTATGTGCGTAGTGGTGGAGTGGATATCTACTTGGAACGACATATCGGGGAGCCGAGTTCGAGTTCCAGTTGAATTCCTTGCATTCACCTGCGCACAAATACCCTTGGGAAAGGTATTAATCCGTCTCTTCCGTCTACTTATGGGTTAAATAATAGGACAAATTAAGTTCTATAGCCTTGGTCTGCAACCAGTCTACCGCAGAAAGCAATGCCAACCTACTGCGGGATAAGTTTCTGCCAAGTTAGCCATGTCTCTTTCGACATGAAACTTCTTTTCAGACAAACAATATGATTTTCGTTTTCAGATAAAATTTATAGGGAAAATTTTCAACATGTCATTTTAAGATATGCATTCTCGGACTCGTTTAAACAAAAAATGAGGAAAAATTCTAAGCCCAGAGGTTTGCTCTGGTAAAGGAAGGGGTCGGAAGATATTGGTTTTTATAGGGTTAAGCTAGCTGAATTTTAGTAGTTATTTCTTCTTTGGTAGTGGAAGGCATGTGGCCTGACCCTTGAATTAGTAGTGGTAGGCAGGGGGAAATAAATGCTTATCCAAATTAAAAAAAAACTTATTATGACTAATTGGAAGAATAGGACAATTATTGCAATTTATATTTATTTCTATATCGACACATACTAATGATCTCCCTCCGCTTATTTCGGAGTATATTCTGTTATTGAAATTTCAAAATTCTATTTTTTCCGTCAAACATAGATTACATCTGTCTTTTATGCTATTAGAGATCCTAGCCTTGCCTATCAGCTTCCATTTTATCTATGGATTTAAGTTATTTTCTTTTAATTCTCAGTATTTTTGAGAAAGTGTTGTTTGATATCTTAAACTAGAGTTGGTGAAGAAGTGCCTGTGTGTATAAAGCCGTTGCTTCCAAATTCCCGCTGAAATTTCGATATAAACATTATACAGATAACACTACTATTTACTTCTGCCTCGGTATCAAATCCGACAAATCTGAGAAAAATGCCTTTGAAAAGAACCACCAATCAGTGGTAACTGGGGCAAGAAAATGGCTTGTAAATTTGAACGCATCGAAATCAAAATTGCTTTCATTTAATTATTACAAAGAATCTTTTCTGCTTACTATCTGTATGGCTGATGTTAAACACCCGGAGAAAAACACTCGACGTCTTCCACTGACATGAAGGGTAATGACTACATTGCATCAATAGTTAGTTGCATCTACTGCATAAAAATTGGTTCATTGTGTCGTACCATTAACTTTTTCACCATCTTGCATATTTTTAAATCTACCATTTGTCCGTGGATTGATTACTGTTGCCATTACTGGTGATCCTGCTATTCATTTCGATGTTCTTCACAAAATCCAAAGAAGGATCTGCAACATAATCGGTCCTGAGTTGGCATCTCGACGTCAGTCCCGTTTTTACCGACATGAGATGTCTTTTCTATAAGTATTTTCATGGCAACTGCTACGATGAGTTTTTTTCCTCTGGTGCCCCGACTACATGAACTAAAGTTTGCTACTAGATTGGTAACTAGGTCTCATTGTCTTACTGTTGAAATAGCTAAACGCAACTGCCAATTATAATCAAAATGTTCTTTGTCTTGCTCTTCCCACTTTCTTCTGTTTTCTTGCTTCCCTGATAACTACTATCTTCAAAAATTTAAACGCAACGTCAATCACCATCATCTATCTCCTTCAATCTGGTTCATTTTTTTTCAGTCCTCTGTCAAACTCAATCTTCTCATTATTATTCACTTTCACACCCTGTAACCACCTTTTTTAATCGTTTCACCCCAAGCAAGGTGGTACTGTCACTGATGCGCAGGGGGGCTACATAAGAGTAAAAGTTCAGGCAAGAGGAGAGTGAAGAGAAAGACGTCCAGTTACAGGGGATGTCAGAGAAAAGGCAAGAGAAGGATGGGAACACAGGTGTGAAGACAGTTGCGAAGGTAGAGTAAAAAGAAGATATATACAGGATGATGTAGAAAGAACTGGAGTCAAGTGGATAAGAGGTGGGTATTGACACTGCATTTAAATTCCTGTAGGTTGTAGCCGTCAGGAAAGCAAGTATATAGAAGGGAGTTTCGCAGGCGAGAAGTGCGAGAAAAGAAGCTGTTGAAGTAGAATTGTCGCCTGCATTTTATTGATCTAATTGTAAAAGGGTGGGACCTTGTTGCTAGTCTGGTTACACGAGTAAATTCTTGTGGCAGCGGCACCAGTGACTTAAGTTCATCGGAGTAGAAGCTATGAAAATATTTGTAGAATAGACAGAGGGAAGCCACATCCCGTCGGTGAGAAAGTGGCTGGTGTCAAGCTGCCAAGTCGGGACAGATCACATAACAGATCTTCCTTTGGAGCCTGTCAAGAACCCTGAGATGAACATCATGCGTTTTAATGGCCTTGCTTGGGTGAAATGACATATATATATATATATATATATGGAAGTTAAAAACGAAAATAAAACATCTAAAGTTAAATGGAAAATCCTCAAACAGGCCAGGACATCTAAATCGGTAAAGGAACCATGTTTCCTTTGTCTTAAAAAAAAATGGAAATCATTAAATACATAAGTAGCAATATACTATTAAACCAGAGGCATGAAACCACAGTAAACTGCAAACACATTAAAGAACTAACCTTACAATCATGCTAAAACTACAAAAGCTAAAGTTATGATCTCTAGAAACGATAACCCTTTATAGTATTAACAACACTCTTACCTCAAATTTTACCTTTATTTCATACTACAAACTGTGATCTAATTTAAGGTTTTACCTAAAAATGAGGTTTCCTAAATTTTAAATTAGGGTTAAATATAGAAATGTAGATTAATTATAAAAACTAAGTTTAAATTCAAAAAATATTTGTAGTCGTATACTTCACTAATACAGATACGTTTACCAAATAGCAATTCCTATTCACTTTTCAGTGCACCCTCTTCTACTCCCCCACCCCATATACATTTCTTTAATTTTTTCCTTTTGTTAAACTCAAAAGACTGACCACAAAAGCTGTAAAGGACCATACCTTATCTTCTAATGTTAAATCTGTCTATAAAATTTTCAACATATCCATTAATCACCTCTATCCCCTACCTCTTCCTTCTTTTCGTTCAAATTCTAACTGACAACTTACAACTCTAATTTCCCATTTTCCACCCCACCCACCTCTCACACACCATTTGCCAAATATAAGAATTTCCATTTTCTTTTCACACTACCCGATGAGATATTGTTCTTCAATGTCGAAACAAAATGTACATTTTGTAGTAGATGATAATTTGTACATGTTCTAAGCTATAATTTATAATAAATATTCATAGCTCTATTTTATATCGAACACTGATTTAAATTAATGTTTTGAACGGTGTCAATTTTTTCTTCTTTCTTTATTCACTTGGATATATATATATATATATATATATATATATATATATATATATATATATATATATATGCACGGATCTACTGAGTCAAGATAGTTAACCATTATGTCACACTGTTATAAACAGCATTCAAAATAAGATATGAGCACACTGAATGAGCTTAGTTTAAAGGCCGAAAGTATGGGAGGATCGAATTCATTAATTGTCGTAATTGATCTAACGAGACAAGCTTGCTAATCATTGCACCACGTCGAAGTGACCCAATGATTTTTTAAGCGTTTCTTTGCTATGGTACAAGACCAAGTGTGTGGGGAACCTAGAGAGGATCGAACTCAAATTTTAGTTGTAATTTATTTGGAGATACAAGCTTGCTAACAATTACTTCACGTCGAAAGACCCTCTGAATATCATTATAAATAGCATTCAAAATCAGATATAAGAAAAATGGACAATAAAAATATATAATCTAAAAAAAATCTTAAAAATCTAAAAGATTTGGCCAACTGAAAACTGTTACGTCTTCTTCTTTTTCTTCTTCTAGTAATACTACTACTACTATTCAGTCAGTCAGTTAAGTGCCATACGTGATACACGCTTGGGCGATCATGTCTCGAAAGAGACATGACTGACTGGACAGAAGATTATCCCGCAGTAGTTTGCCATTGCATTCTGCGGTAGACTGGTTGCCGACCAAGGCTATAGAACCCAATCTGTCCTGCTATTTAACCCATAACTGGAAGGAAGAGACGGATTAATACCTTTCTCAAGGGTATTTGCGCGTAAGTGAATACAATGGATTCAGCTGGAATTCGAACTCGGCTCCCCGGTTTCTCGTTCCGAGCCGATATCCACAGTACCATAACGCACATCCATTTCAATCCAAGGGTAAAAAAGCGATCGGAGTCTAACCGTACTGATGAGCTGTGATACGGCGAAACAGATCTGTCTGCGGATGACCACATATATATATATATATATATATGACGGGTGAGATTCTAGTAAATTGGACTACTACTATTACTACTACTAAAAAATTATCCAATATATCATAGCTTAAATCACATAAAAAGTAAATTTGTGTGGAGAAATATGAATTAATAGTTCTGAACTGTAAAGTTTATACTATCCCGAGCCAACTCTTCTAGTCGACGATATCCCCACACTAACGGCTGTATGTCTGCCTGGCAACACATTGCACCTATTTGTCTTGTATGCACTACTTACTGGCTATTTTCTTTTGGTGACGAATTGAATAACAATGAGGCGAAACATTTAGATACAATCCTTAACCGCTCCCAAGTAATGGTGCGCTGGCCGCAAGAAATTGCATTGGTAGCTCATGACTAACTTTATTTTCACGGTCGACCAGTCGTCCCAAAATTTGAAATATATCTTTTTCTTCTCTTATATGCATTGTCACAGAAGAAATAAAGCTGTTGGGAAAAATATAACTTACTGTGTATTTCTTTTAAAAAGCCTTACATTTTCATGAGATGAGGACAAAGGCCCGAACAGTGTAAATAATGTAAATACTACAGTATTTACTTTATTCTCGACTATTGTCCTCATCTTTGTTGCCTTTTATACGACGTTTCGGCCGTTGTACGCTCTGGCCTTCTTCAGGTACTAGGAATTTCGAACCGAACCCTTTATTACAATTCCTGTCATACATCATTCTCATTCCTTGCGTAGTAGTAATGCCACAATTGGAAATCATGGCTTATCTCCCTCTAATACTGCAAGTTACTTGTTCACCACTGTGTAGCCTGTTATTGAACTCACAACTCTTTTGGTCAAGTCACAGGAACTAACCAACATCTAGGAATGAGAATGAGAATGATATAACACAATTTTTATAATACTGCCTTAAAGAATAGTGCATATAAAAACCTATATATTGAATATGTAAAAGGGAAAATAACGCCTAAGAAAAAATAGGAATAGAAATATTATCTAGTACACACTCACTTTCAACTAAATGACCAATAGGAAATTGGGGAAAAAATTCCTCGCATTAATTAGGAAACACTTTCCGGAAAAAATCCATTAAGTAAGATCTTTAATAAAACATTATTAAATTAAGTTACAGATGTATGAACAATCTAAAAAAAGTCATAAAATATCAGAATAATAATATTTTTAAAAACTTTAACAAAATTAATATAAAAAATTTAATAACGGAAAATGAAAATTTAGACAAGAAAAAATGTAATTGTAGAAACCCTATAGATTGTGCGTTAGAAAACAGGTGCCTAACGGAATGCAAAAAATCAATGCAAAATATATTCAACGGAAAACCCCAATAATAAAAAAATTATATAGGAAGTACTAAAAATACTCTAAAACAGCGAATTTACCAGCACACGTCTTCATTTAAAAATAACAAGTACAAAAATAGAACGTCCCTATCGAAATATCATTGGTATCTAAAGGAAACAAAAAGAAAAAAAAAGAAACACAATATAGTGGAAAATTCTAAATGAAGCTAAAACATGTAAGTCCTTAAATAAAACATGTTCATTATGTTTATACGAAAAACTATATATTATTAAATCATTTAAGAATAAAAATCTATTAAATAAACGCAATGAGATAAATTGATATGTAGGTATTGCAAAATGTTCACATTAGAATATGGATAAAAAAAACTCTAAATGAAATAACATGCATATAACCAACAAGTGCTTAAGGAAAATAATTACTGACGAACTATCAAAATAAAGTAAATTAGAACATAAAATTATTTATGTAAAAAAAAAATCTTTTTACAAAAACGTTTTACAATAAATCGATATTAGAAAGATGGGATAAGGATAGCAGGAAGTAAATCAGAAAAAAGAAAGAACAAAAATGTTAATTATAAATTACAAGTTTTGAGAAAATTAGAACTAGAAAAGCACTGATAAGAAGAATAAATTCCTCTCTTTCTAAAAGAGGAGACCAAAATGATAAGAAAGCGAAAAGGACAGTCTTGATACTAAATGGGCACATCACATCAAAGACAATAAAACTAAGCGAGAAACAATAACAGTGGAAAAAAGAAAAAAGATAACATTAGTTAAAAGCAGGTTGACATCTTGACCGTTTGGAAGGAAAAAGAAGAAAGGAGAAAAGTAAGGAAAGGGGAAAATGAGTAAAAAAGAGAAAAAAAATTTAATTAGTATGTATTTTTTGGGGCCAAATTCCAAAATGAATCTTCGCTTGAATTAGTTGAAAGAAACACACATGAAAATTTTATATCTTCCCACATACATAAACAGCAAACCGAAGGTTTTTGTATTTGAATTTAAATCATTTGTACAACCAACATCAAACATTGCCTGATGAAGAGAATCTATCTTGAAACATAGAAATTTCTGTGTCGCAATGTACAAATAATTCATAATTATATGATTATATTAAGCTCTATAATATTTATTATATTGAGCACTGTTCACAATAAAATAAATGCCGGGGCACTCAAAATAGTAAAACCTTGAGTCCTGTTCACTTGGATTTATATATATATGTGTGTGTGTGTGTATGTATGTATGTGTGTGATTATCATTACATTCTCTCGAGCTTGATTAATTTTCTCGTCAGCGGTGGTGTGGTGGAGGTTGATAGACGTCCGGCTCCTTCTTCTAGCGTCACGCTTGTCCAGCCACTTTTTAACTTCTCGATCCTTTCATGCATACTTCTACATGGTAGTGCAATGTCATTGTATTGTGTTAAAAGCCTCTAATAAATTTCAGCTCCTGACACACCTTCCGACTAGAGAAATCAAATCACTGCTCTTTGTATCTCCTTGGTGCACACTGCTAGTGGAGTGGCTATGTTTACACTGTAACAGCAGCAAGAAAATTAGTGCGACCAAGCTCAAGCTTCGATCACGTGACCACTATAGTACCAACTATAATCACACATAAAAAGGCAGTGTGACAAACCTAAACATACAAAATTGCGGATAATATTTGAATTAACTTCGTATATAAAATCTGAAGTTGACCACCTTTTCTTGTTTCATTCAGCTTGTTTTTTCAGATAATAAAATGTTTGACATAATTACACTTTTTTTTTTGTTTAAATGCTACAGTGTAGACAATATATCATATTCTATTTATTATGGACTGAGCAAAAGTCCAACTATTAGTAGGAACATATGTACAGTTGGTTGCCTAAATGATAGTAAGACTATCATATATATATATATATATCATATAGAGTTGAAACGTGTCTAGCCTCGTCAGTAACTAGATCACTGACCGTTTGGGAATACAAAATGATGTAATCTTCGATGTGCAGTGTGCTCAGAATGTTAATCTGTGAACCGAGTTGCAATTTCAGTCGGATTCGTTATATTCACTGATGTGCACATACACTTTTTCAACTTTTTTTCATATTAGTTATGGTTTAATTAGTAAGACTTGTATCACTAAATCATTATTATCTACTCCACGAAAATTACAATCTAAAAATATTATCTGGTCTTGAATAAACGGCAAAGGTCGATAAGCCATAAAAAATGAATTTAAAAAAGGCTTTTTTTAAAAACACTTTTAAAAAACCATCAATTTTGTTGAATCATTCTTTGATTAAAAATATTACTTCAGGGGCCTCTCTGGGAATAGGATTCCTAAAGCTTAAGCTTCATTAGTTTTGAAGTAGGTCCGCCCCAGAGGCGATTCATTGTCCCTGAAGCGATACATCGTCCCTGGGGCTATACATAGTCCCTGGAGCTATACATCGTGTGAATTTCAGTACATATCCTTGTGCAAATTAATTGAAAAACTGCTTCAGTTTCTTTTCTTTCACGATACAGTCAGTTTTCGACCCACTGGATTGACAGGGTGTAATTGATTTATATTTTTTTCCTCAGATTAGATCATGTGGAGTGGTGCGCATTAATATGAATCTATTTTTGGGGTATATGATGAAATTTATTTTGGCCTTGAAAAATATTGCGTCACTCGTGATCGCATCAGATATTTATCATGCCCAGACACGTCTCGACTATCGATTAGTTATACTACCGCAATTGACTGCGTACGAAAATTGTAACGCAGCACGAACACACTGGCAAGCCTTACATAGTGATCGCAAATATTGTTGGTGCTTCAACTGTCAGTCGTGTCATCAAGGCGAAGGCACAAACTGGATTCATCAGTCCAAAATGTAAATGAAAATGCAGTCGGAAGATAAAAACAACGCCAAGAGATGATGTGTACGTAATCAGGGAAAATGTGAAAGATCCTAAGAAGATATTATTCGTTTTATTTCAATTAATTTGCACAAGGCATATAATATCTTTTCTTATTAGAAAGAAAAAATAATGTGTCGCTTTATTATGCAAAATTCAACTTAATTTTTTATTTATAAATAAAGCCGTAGTTTGAAACTCACAAAAACATCCCCTTGATCAACACAATATCCCATATGCCTAAAAAAAAATATGATCTATTTTATCTGTTAATATGGGTTCCTTAACATTCTATAGAGATTATTGATTTTCAAAAATTTTACTTCTTTTTCGATTTTAATATTACGTGCATTAATATTTATTGCTTTCGAGAAATCTTTGCTTGAATATTGTTCTTTTTTATTCTCATATTATACTTATAATGGTGAACTACCAGTTTTTTTATTAGATTAATGTCTTGAGCGGCTGGGGACCATTTCATTAATGTTTTTATCTTTGAAACCGTTTTTAACCAGGTAATGTGAAGTATTGACTTTCACGTATAGTCTTTTGACTTAATGCTTTTTAGCCTTTTACTATCGCGTATGATCTGTAGAGGCTTATGCCAGTCGAAAAACGTCTTGTCCAATAACTATCAGCATTTATCACCATCAAGCATAACAGAACCTATAATTTCATTGCTTTTTTTATCGTTTCACCCCAAGCAAGACGGTACCGCCACTGGGGTACATAAGAGAAGAGTGAAAGTTTAAGCCGGGAGATAGCGAGGGAAAGACGAACCAGTTGCTAGGGGTGTTAGAGAAAAAGCAAGAGAAGGACGGGAATACCAGTCTGAAGACAGTTGCGAGGGTAAATTGAGAAAGAAAAAGAGCAAAATGCAGCACGAGGTGATGGGGAAAGGACGAGAGCAGGACTAGAGTCAAGTGGATATGAGATGGCAATTGACATTGCATTTAAATTTTTGGAGATTCTAGCCGTCAGAGAAGCATGTATACAGAAGGGAGTTCCACAGGCGAGAAGTGCGAGAAAAGAAACTGATGGAGTAGAATTGTTGGTGTAACTGTAAAAGGGTGGGACCTTATTGCCAGTCTGGTTGCTCGAGTAAATTCTTGTGGAGGGGCATCAGTGACCTAAGCTTGTCGGGACAGAAGACATGAAAATATTTATAGAATAGACAGAAGGAAGCCACATCCCGCAGGTGAGAAAGTGGCTGGAGCCGAGCTGCCAGGTCGAGACCGATCACGTTACAGATTGTCCTTTGAGCCTGTCTAGAACCCTGAGATGAATGGCAGATATGACAACAGTATTCAGTACTAAGCATTACTTTGTTGAATATTTCTATTAAAGACAAACTTATCAGGTCCAGCTAATATAATTCTATATTCACCAATAAAAACTACTGTTGAGGAATTCATTTTCATTTACTTCTTGAGCCAGTTTACATATTTGTATTTGTGGTGTTTACTTAGAATTGATAGTTTATTTGCTTTTATATCTTTAGCCAGTTCACTTAATATCGTAAATCTTTTCTCTCTTTCTTTTTGCAAAAATATTTCCTTATTCCGTCAATCCACTTTTAGGCTAATATCACGAGAACAACGTGCTTTTTCTTTTCATATTTCATATTGGAAGCTTGTTGTGGCAAATCTTAACGCAAATCTTCGTCACTAATTTGTAGTGGTGTTGTTGTGTCGAAACTTCGCAGCAAAGTTGTAGTGACCGGTTTGGTCTAAAGTAAGACACGGAAAACAGAAGGTAGGTTCGAAACAGTGTATTAGTATAGCAAGGAGACATGTTCAACGTAAGTGTTAGTAATAAGTAACTAGAATGAAGCAAGTCCGAACGGTATAGTTACGCTGCTTATTGCCTTAATCATAGCTGGCTTTAACTGCGTATTTAACTGCCCCACTGAAAGTCACGCAGGTAATTATATATAGTAAGAGGAAGTGTCCATTCATCGTAAAAGGGTACTATAACAACGCTGTCATATTAATGTTCTCTATGAAATTTTAATTTTTTGGCTCATGTTTTCTCGCATTTACGCTTTGCATCTTAGTGGCTTTAATGCCTTGCATGAGGTGAAATGAATTTTTAAAAATCAGATGAATTGAGCAGGTACACTAACTTTTATTTTCTTTCATTGAATATATTTAATAATGATGGTCATCCAATACAAGGGCTCGAAAGGTTTTTTTTTATAAAAATGATTATAATAAATAAAGTCTGATAGTTGAATTTCTAAGCGTTGCTTAGATGTAGCACAAGGTCGGAATCATAGAATACCCAGTGAGGATCGTACTCAGTTGTAATAGGTTCTAGCGAGACAAACTTGCTAACTATGACACGATGTTGAGATGCCCTATTAATTTTCTAAGCGCCGCTTAGATGTGGCAAAAGGCCGAGAGTATGAAATACCCAGTGAGGATCGATCTCACTTCTTCTTCTATGTGCCCTGTCCTTTCAGGGCGTAGGCGATCATGGCTTTCTACGACTCCCTATCCTTTGTGGCTCTTAGCACGCTTTCTCTTTAGAACGCAACCCCCGTTCTGTCATTCCCCTGCTCAGGCCCTTCAAATATGTTATCCGCTGCATTACTCTGTCTCTTTTTCCCTTTATATGGCCTGTCAGTATCAGGTTCTCCGAGCCCTCCTTCCACACTGCATGTTCCAGGAACTCCAGTTGTCTCTTCTTGATGCTCACTATTAATTTTCTTTTCTTTGCCATTCTTTCCAACACCTCATCATTGCTTACAGTCTCGGGTCATGATATCCGCAGCATCTTTCTGTAGAACCACATTTCAGCTGATTCAAGTGTTTCCTTCATCTAAATTATATTAATTACATACTTCATATTCATTTTTCCACCCTCTTTTTTTCGGGGCGTTAGCAACCCGGTAGGATAAAATTAAACCTACGAAGGACGGAATAACTCTTAAGGAGCCAACGACCAGCTAACTAGAGGTGGTGTCTCAATAAATCACCGTGGAGAAGGCAACGGGATACACTATACTATCTACCCCCGCTCAATCATGGCTTTTCGACCTCACTACTCAGTTGTAATAGGTTCTAGCGGAAAAAGCTAACACCTCGCCAAGTTGCCCAAATGAAGTGAGATAGTAGTGAAAGAGATGATAAGAAGTAGAAATTAGGAGGCTAAGAAGGATAGAAAATTACTGACTCTTGACGTCAAGAGGTTAAGATGGTTGTGCGCATGGAAGTAAAAAGGGGCAAAGCAATAATAGGAGCGGGAAATGCCGAGTTCAACTTGAGATCAGTTCTGCTTTATTCACCTCTATTGCTTTGAAAGAGGGATTAATCCTTCTTCCTTCAGCTATGGGATTATGAGCGCGTGTTCGAGTGGTTAGAACGTTCGCTTAATGACCATGAAGCCTTGGCTCGAATATTACCATAGCTGATTTGTCAAAAAAGTGACTTTTTGATGTTATTAGTCTGGAGGAAACGATCCCAGTGTGGGACAGCGTGTGAAAGTTCCTGAAAGCCATACCACGGGTTAATCCGAGCCTTGTGTGTTAAATTAGGTAGACGTCTCTCTTTGCGGAGCCCCTAGATGGTTGTTCTAGCACGAAGTCGTAAGTCATCGTGATTGGGGGTCTGAGCATACTGGCCTTGTAAAGACTGTCACTCATGTCAGATAACGCACTCTATCTCAGGAATTGTAACTAGATCCGCTCAGCATAGTTGCAGTATAAGCCACAGGTGGGTACTGTGGAATTTGAACAAGCACAAATGTGCCTAAGCAAATGTCTGCAACGGGGATCAGCTAGCCGTCTTCGGTTACGAGTGACCGGCCATTATTATGTTTTAAATAGCAAAATAGACTGGGATTTATACTGAATTCAAACGAAGTCTTCCTGAAGAAGATCATGATTATATATATATATATATTTAATTTGTTTTTTTGTTTTTTTTATTTAAAATTTATATGGTTTATATTGCGACACGGAACTTTCTGTGTTTCGAGATTTTTATTTCGTCATCAGGCAATGTTAGATCATTGTTGTGAAAACGATTTCCATTTGAATATAAGAAACAATATATCTTGTTATTTATGGATGTGGGAAGACAGATAAATTTATGTATGTGTTCAATTTAACTAATCAGGATAGAGATTCACTTTAAATTTGAAAAAAATGTTTATATTTTTACCGAATACATACATGATTTCTTCTTACAATCTTTACGGACAAATTGTCGGTCGATCAAACCCTCTGTCTAGACTACATTTCCGTTGATGTATCAATTAGTGTTACAAAATGAAAACCATTTTAACAGTAATAATCTAACATTGCCTGATGAAGAGGTAAAAATCTCGAAACGTAGAAACTTCCTGGTCGCAGGAAATAATAAATTAAATAAATAATTAAAAAAAAAATTTAATTATATTATGCTCTACAATATTTGTTGTATTGAGCACATTTATAAAAAAAGAAAAAAGAGTTAATGCCGGAGCACTCGGAATTGTAATGTTGATTCTCTTCACATTGATATATATATATATATATATATATATATATATATTGATTGATTGATTGATTAATTACTTAGTTTTTGGTCATCATAAGATAAAACCAGTGCACATTTGTATTAAAAAGTGTTCAATACAAATTTTTAATAGAAACACAATCGAAGTAAGTTATAGTTGCACTAGTAATTTATATAGTTTCATTAAAAAAAAAAAACGCCATAAATTTAGATAGCATTGCACAAAACAAAACCACTAATAAAGAATGCAACTGCAGGCAAAAGTACATGACTGAAATGGCCCAAATAAAATATATTTAGGATCAACCAAAGACACTTTTAAGACCAGGTGGTTCAATCACAAGTCTACATTCAAAATAGAAAACTTAAAAAACTGTACAAAAATTGGCTAGCCACGCGTGGACAGACTGAGCAAAAGATTTTCCCGCAGTTGGTAGCCATTACTTTCTGCGATAGAACGGTTGCCAATCAAGGCTATTAAACCCAATCTGTCCTGCTGTTCAACCCATAGCTGGAGGGAGAATTTATGGGTTAATACCTTTCCAAAGGGTATTCGTGCGTAAGTGAATGAAAGGAATTCAAATGGACCTCGAACTCGGCTTTTCAATATTTCAGTCTGAGCCGATATCTATTGCACCACAATTAGAAACGTTAGATTTAATTTGTGCAAGTAAAAAAAAAAAAAGAAAGAAAAAAAACTACTCATATGTTATTATATCTGAACTTTCAGGCTAACCATTCCTTCTACGTGAGGAAAGTACTGCTACGTTTTCTTCAGCACTGGTCACAAATCACCGCCAGTGATTCAACGAACCTGAAAGAAGATATTTCGAATTTTCATACTATCAAACAACGACCAGATTTTTACAATTTATCTCCATACCTAGCTAGAATAATACTAAAAGATCATAAAGTCCCCTTACCTTGGCCTATAAATATAAGTACAAAATTATAATACAGTAATAACCCTGCAACACATATTTTACGATATAAATATAACAATAATTTATTTTATCACATATCAATAATCTAATTAATTACAATTTATAGTTAAACTAAACCACACGCACATATTTGAATTTGTCGCTGTTATATTATATTATTATATTAGATACTATTAAATTCAACCGCGCACTTTTAACACCGGGCTTTTAACTAAAATCTCAATTATAGAATAATTTAAAATTCACCGTCACTATATTTTAACTCTATTCCACACCTCCTATAAATACAACCCCTACATTTAATATAAAATATTTCTAAATTAATATAACACATCAACTTCAACAAACATAAATAATTACAGCAATATTTAGAAAAACATAGATACAACTAAAAAATACATAAACCTATCAGCGAACTATTTAAATTTTATCTCAACGACTTTTTCAAATAACAAAACGTTATAAATATTTCGTGACTCATCGTCATACGGCCTTGGCCGAGATAGAACTCACTACACCCCTTCAGTATTCCCTGTGCATTTGGAACCCTGGCACACTTAGCAGCGAAATTCATAATCTTGTCAAATAGATGAATACTTGATGCTTCGCCAGGGCTACCAAGGGTGTTTTTATTGTGACACCAACACTAGATGGGTTGCCTTCATCCTATTACTTAACCCATAACTGGAGAAAAGTGACGGATTAATACCTTTCCTAAGGGTACCAGTGATGAAGTGAATGCAGGGTGCTCAACTGGAATTCGAACTCGGCTCACCGATTTCTCTTTCCAAGCCGATATCCACTGCACCACAACGCACATCCGTCACTGAACGCTTTCAGCGCCTGGTATTCCCAAGTGGTCAGCCATCTAAGTACTGACCAGGTCCAACGTTGCTTAACTTCGGTGATCGAACGAGAACCAGTGTATTCAACGCGATATACCTCATAGTTTACTGCAATTCTTTCATACAGCCTTAAAATTTCAAGGTTTTATCACATTTCTAAATCTATTCACAGGCCGTAACAAGAAAAAAACTTCACAATAGTAAATATAAGCCCTGATGATGGTTTATGACAACCGAAACATTATAATGTTAGCTCCCCCACAATAAATCCATATTTTGTTGTTCTCAAAAATTTATTTTATTTTATATCCCATAATAAATTTCTTATATATGACATTGGAACAAAGGATTTGCACACATTGCAACTTCAGAGTACCGCTTTTAATACTAAAACAGTTCTCTTCATCTTTCTTCGTTTTTTTACAAGAGAATTAATCTAAGAAATCAATTTATAACATATTATGCGTATGTAGTAGCATATATAAGAAGACGACCCGGCCTTTTTAGATTAAACTCGAGGAGCACAAGAGATCTATAACCAAAGAAGGGTCGCGCTAGAGAGCAAAGAAAGTAAAGCCGGCAGTAAATGAGGTCAAGTGTGACAGAAAGGCAGCGACAGACAGGCAATTATTAATGTTAACTCAAAGTACAAATTTTGAAGTGCCTGCATGTAAAATATTTCAAATATTTATATTTAATATTTTTTCGCTATTTTCAAAATCAGTTATGATAAACCCATGGTTAGTAGTGGTGTAACTTTAATTGATGGTTAGTGTTCCAGGGTTAATATTGTCGTGATCGGGGAGATATCCTCTTTGGAGTCGATACCACAGAACAGTGGTCCGAAGGAGAAAAAGCTGAGTGGAACTTACTTCTTACCTGTGGAATACGCAGGGAATGTGGGTGGTTTGCTACAATGCGGATGGCATGTTGGGTCCTCACCGAAAAGAACTAAGAAATACAATTCGTCTGAGCACTTTCCATAGAAGTTGCAAAAGAATAGTGAAAGTATTGTCACGCCCCGCCTGTAAGATACTGGAAGATGGAAAATAATTTCTCAAGTACAAGGAGGCGGAAACGCTTTTTTCTAGGATGGAAAGTGAAGACTGGGAAGTCTTTAATTTTAGGTGTATTTGCTAAATATACTCTATCAAATGTGCCCCCAACCCCGGAGTGCGATCGCTCCATCGACCCTCCCCTTTGCACGCCACTAGACAACAGTAATCGATTTTAGGTTTGATCTGGCTCTTGGAAAGGTAGAAAATAGCACGAAGAATCAGGTGCTTACTGGAGCGGTACAGGGAACCGGCCGTTTTGCATGTAACTTTAGCAATGGATAGTATAAACGCGGTCGGGGTGAGTAAATGACACCCAATCGCCTCTCGAGGTACGGAGGTTTAGGGATAGTTCTACGGAGAAGGAATGAGTTGGTTGTCAAATTTGGTAACATGTAATGGGTAGTACAGACATAGATTTATGGGCAATAAAGGTAGATGAAGAAATCATTAAAATAGACAGCAGAATCGTAGATTAACTCAAGAGTTAAGTTCGAATAATCAGACGAAGAAAAAGTTCGAAAACGTCATAATAACAGCAACAAAGTTGGCATAAAAGATCAGAACATTAATCCACCTATAAATCATTAAAAAAAAAAAAGGTATTCATTACCCTAAACTGACAGAGAATATTGTTTTGGGGTGAGGAAACTGCTGGAAAAAACATACATCGCCCCATCGAAAAAGATGCACGTAAGTCGAGCTTGTGCAAATATTGTGGTATTCTTTGCTTAGCTTTCCGACAAATGGAAGTTGAGAACTTCAAAGAACTTCTTACAATCAATAGCCACAAGGGTTTATTTAGATATAATTGTTTTTCTTCTGAGTGTCAAATCAGCACCAGTATTTTTCAGTAAACGATAGATGCCAGGCTAACGTGTTTGACAGGAGACACTGCCTTTAGTGATGATATAATTACAGGTGCAACTCATCCTGAACTTTGAATTTTGAAACGTTTATTTTCTGTTTTCGAATGGATTCAACAATATGGTTTTCAAGTGACGGCAAAAAAATGTCAATTTTTCCGAACCTCGATTAAGTACACCCTTGTGAAAATTAATTAAAATAACTGCTTTAGTTTCTTTTTTCACCATACGATCAGTTGTCCGTATGGTGAAAGAAAGGAAACCTACTGGAGAAAAAGCGTGTGATAGATTTCTATTTTTTCCTCGGATTCGGTTATTTACAGTGGTGTGCAATAATATGAACCTACTTTCAGGGTGTATGATGAAATTTGTTTGCCCTTGAAAAATATTGCGTCATCCGTGATTACATCAGATTTTTATTACGCCCAGACACTACTGTCTCGACTGTCCTATGGCCATTGTCTACGATGGATGTTATCCAAAAAAACCGCGCGAAAATTGTAACGCTGCACGAACACACTGGCAAGCCTTAAAGAGCTATCGCAGATATTGTTGATGTCAGCCTTTCAACTGGCAGTCGTGTCGTCAAGGCGAAGAAACAAACTGGATTCATCAGTAGAGGAAAATGCGAGCGGAAGAAAAAAACAACAGTAAGACACGACGTATACGTGATCAGGAAGAGTGTGAAAGATCCTAGGAAGACATTATTTGTTTTGTTTCAGTTAATTGCTTATTTGCCAAAAAATGGTCGACAAGCAGACCCGGAAAAAATTTCTCCACCAGCAACAATTTTGACATAACCTTTTTTTCTAGGCTTGCTAAGCCGTTCATTTTTTTTTTTTTTTTTTTTTTTTTTTTGCTAGAACTTCAACTTATTGATACTCCCCTGAATCACCTTCTGAAAATGATATTCCATAGAACTGTACGACAGGTTGCCAGTCTACTTTACCAAAATGTTTTCTTCCTCGGATTTGCTTCTCACACATTATAAAGAATCTTTTAACATCTTCGTGTTTTCAGGTGCTTCTAACTATGGCGTTTGAACCGTCAGTTTCCATATCTGACCCTATCATGAGAATCTCGGTAGAGCTATGACTGCCTACATCCTAAATTGGCACAGCATAAAAAAAAGTCTCCATTTGTCTGGTACAAGAGCATGAGAATGGAGGACTAATGAAATTGTAGCTCTTTGGACAATTGTAACTCTTTGATATATTAGATCGCAACATATTTCCCAAGATTGTTGAAATTGCTAGATGTTACCGTAGATTCTATTCTAATAGTTTCCTCACCCGCACTTCATGCCTGTGGAACTCTCTTTCAGCTTCTTGTTTTCCTGTCTACTACGATCTTCAAAAATCTCAAAGCAACGCCAATTTTCTTTATCTGTCTCCTTGAATCCTGTTCGTTTTATCGTTTATTCTCCTTAGTAACATTTTCTCATATTTTTTACTCTTAATAACCTCTTCCGTCTCGGTGGCTTTCTCACCTTGATTAGGGTGAAATAATTAAAAAAGAAAAAAACAAGTCAGCTTTGATATTCTTAAATTGGCCTGAGGACTTATGTCAAATATGATGTAACGTAAATATCTTAAACCGATATAATTTTCGATTGTACATTATGTATTATTTTTAAAAGCTGTTTTTTTAATAAAACTTCCTGGTTGAGTCGACTGACCTTTGAAAATGTTGGAGCAGCTCGACGAGAAAATCTATTTAAATGAAAGATTGTTAGTTAAGCAATATTTTCCTATTTTTTTTTTACAAACATACGGCAACACCCACACAAAATTATTATTTATTTGCTTGGCTTTTTTCAAAATTATCCGATCATTTTCATTTTTCTTCTCATCCTCCTTCCTCTTCTTCTTCGTCTTCTTCTTCTTCTCTTCCTCCGCCCCCACTTCTTCTTATTCCATCAAATTCACGTGACCGTCCCCGTAAGAATGTGTTTGTTTGTAAAATTTGTCAACCCGTCAACGATTTGGGTCTATGGAAGCAATCGACCACATCCTCGCATCTGGCACACCTTTTAATGTTTTTAAATTATGAGTAATCTCGTAAGTTTGTAGCTATTTACACTTCAATAAAGGAAAAATAAATAAATTAAATGAAAAACTATAATTTTATTTCTAGACAAGAAAGAATTTGCAGTTTGGTCGTCGTCAAGATTATCGGGTTGGTCGCAAATTCCAAATATTCGTTAGAAAAACCATGAACATACGGAGAAAGAAAGAAAGAAAGAAAGAAAGAAAGAAAGAAAGAAAGAAAGAAAGAAAATTAGATCAGTTAAAGAAAGAGACAGAGAAAAAAAATTTAATTGTTTGGAAATAGACATGTTGGTCTGACGTCATCTAGCGCCACACCTAACACGTGACCAACCGACTGGTTGACTTTGGAGATGGCTAAGCGGTTTATTCCACCTCCCATTCTTTCGCTTCTACCTCCTTCTTCAATTTATCATTCTGCGTGTAGGTCTAACGGAGGAATACTAATCCGAAGTGTACACATGCATACACTGGAATATGAATTCACACCCACACACAAACAATTATGAATATATATATATATATATATGTGTATTTTCGGAAAGTAAATTTTGATTAGAATAGTTTATATATATATATATATATATATATATATATATATATGTACTTCAAGTTTTTAAACTTGTACATAAATATATTCCTTTATTAAATAATTTGTCAAATATCAAATAAAAATATTTTAAATTAATTCTTGGAATTTTTAATTTGAGCTACCATCGTAATATAACTCACTTTTTTCCTGGTGACGAACACATTAATTTGGAAATTCTTGCAAAAATCAAATAATTGTCGGATTTTAATGGAGCTTATTCAAAAACAAATTAAATTGTTTTTAAAATCATTATTTAGAAAAAAAATATTGGTAAAAATATTTTTTTAGATCTGTTACCCCACTCCACCTAAATTCATAAAATTTCCAGAAATCAAATTCTGTAGACAAAAATAGTTTTATTAGTTAAACACAAGATGCATTGAGGAATGTAAATCATGTAATAATTTTTAAAACCATTTTGACCCTATTACCGAAAATCTGTTCCGAATAGCAAAATAACAATACAATAAAAGAATGAAGTTATTTAATTAGATAAACTTTTAGAATTAGATTGCTTTTATAAATAGTATAAATATCAAAGTCTGAAGAAAAAAAAAATTCGATTAATAATGAAATTTTAAAAGAATTGTTTTCATTATAATAATTTATAACTATTTACATTATTAGGACTATTGACCTCATCTTTGTTGCCATTTGTACAACGTTTCGGCCATTGTACGCTCTGGTTTTGTTCATAATTTCTTTTTTTTATTTAATTCTCATCCTTTTCGTACAGCCTCTTTTAGTAGACATGAGTTATTTCCCTCTATCCCTTCATAAGTTAATTGTTCACCACTGCTGCTGCCTGGTATTGAACTCACAACTGCTTGGGTCAAGTCAACCAACGTCTATATCCACTGGGCCATGTGTCCTTAAGAAATACAGGTAAATAATTTATAAAGATACTTCCAAGACTATAGTAAGCTATAAAATACTTCCAAGACTATAGCAGGCTATAAAATGAAGACTCGGTTTTCTAATCAAAAATTGAATAGTTTAATACAAATCATCTAGCCATCATATTTTTAAAATAATTATAATTTTCTTTTTTTGGGTATTTGAATTTATTTGTTTTTTTGTATTTTTTTTTTTTTGTATGGTAATTTCAATGCGTACATTAAAAGGTCATGTGTTTCAGGGTTTCATCCCTCTACCGGAAAAATATTTGTACAATTATGTCACTTGTGGTCGCCATAAACTTATCTCGCATCTGTTAACACATTTCAATTACGGTAGAAGGGTTAGTTAGAAAGGTCAACTCTGTGTTAAAAATAGTTTTATTCTAAATTTCATGCTACAAATAAGTAATACTTAGTAAATCAGATAAATTTAACATTAAATTTGCTAATTTTTAAAAAAATAATTTGTTGCATATCTATATTTTATTTTTGCAAGATTTTTAAAACCAAGAAGTAACTTTTGTTTACAAATGTGGGGATCCCTAAAAAATGGCCGAAAAATTAAAAAAAATACTTGAAATTTATATTACAACCAATATAATTTGTTTGAAATACACCAGAGATTTTGCTTACTGAAAATAGTCAATTTCATCATTTAGTTTTCAATTAAAACTAAAATAAAAATTTAAAGAATTTTTTTTTTAAGAATTTAATTTAAAGTTAGTTATCAAAAATGAGTGAAGGTACATACATTAGTTAACAAATGTGTGTGCGTATTAATACACGAGTCACGTGTCTTAAAACAATGGATAATTTTTAAATATATCTGTAAGGATTATTTTGGAAGGTAAAATGCGTGATATGAAAATATTTATATAGAAACGCTTATCTGTCTAGGTGTACGTTGAACGGTAACCTTAGTTAATATAAGTGTATAATGTATGTGTGTAAGAAAAAGTCTATAGATGTAAATTCCCTATAGGTTGTTATATATAAAATTAAATTTGTTTTTTATTTAAAATTAATTTAATTTACATTGCGACACGGACATTTCTATGATTCGGGATTTTACCTCGTCATCAGGCAATGTTGGACTATTGTTGTGAAAATGATTTACATTTGAATGCATAAAGCAATACGCTTGTTATTTATATAGTTAATATGGATGGGGGAAGAGAGAAAAATTCATGTGGGTGTTTAGTTTAACTAATCAGAATTAAGACCAACCTTTAAAATTGAAAATATAGGTTATATATTTCGAGAAATACAGGTTTTCTTTCAATCTTAACGGGAAAGTGTCAGCCAATTGAGCCACCGTCTAGACTACTCTCTTTAGGTGCGATGTATCTATTTTTGTTACGAGATTATTGTCTTACCTTTCTCGGTATCCCAGCATTTTAAAAAAAGGACAAAAAGAAAGTGAGAGAACATCTTAAATTTTTTTATCTGAATTAAAGGGACTTTTAAGTATGATTATACTATTTTTATTTCTGTTCAGAGTGCTTTTTTTTCATTTTTTTTTTTTTTTACAAACACTTATTTTGTAAAAAAAAGAAATTAATATCGATTTAATTAATCTTATATTATAATATAAAACAAATTGATTGCATTGGATATCGGCTCGGAACGAGAAATCAAGGAGCCGAGTTCGAATTCCAGCTGAATTCATTGCATTCACTTACGCGCAAATACCCTTGGGAAAGGTATTAATCCGCCTATTCCTTCCAGTTATGGGTTAAATAACAGGATAGATTGGGATCTATAGCCTTGGTTGGCAACCAGTCTACCGCAGAAAGCAATGGTAACCTACTGCGAGATAATCTTCTGTCCAGTCAGTGATGTCTCTTTCGAGACATAATCGCCCAAGCGTGTATCACGTATGGCACTTAACTGACTGACTGATAAACGTAATTTATTTCATTACGAAATAAACGTAATGAAATGCATATATACACGAAAGAATTATATATAACATACACGTAGATGCATCTATATACACATAAAATATACTAAAATACATCCATAATTACATAATGCAAAGTGAGACACTCTCAAATCCATACATAATACAAAGTCGTTGTATATACTGGTATGTATACCCATTACATGGCAGATCTCCACTTTCATTTTTTCAAACTGTAAAATCGTTCAATGAATGATCAACGCAAGACAGGAATGAATCGGCAAGTATGACGGAATGGGGTAATTATAAGTTTTTATGTTATAGATAGTTTAAGTTTATCTTTATATATGGTTTTACTGGTCACAACTTGAATTGTCTCTGCTTTTTTTGTGGTTGTTCGAGGTTTCTTTGCCTCTGTTTACCTCAGTTACATAGTTGTTTCTATGTTGGTTTAATTTGCATATACTGTAAAAGTTATTAGCAAAACTGTCATAATTAAAGTGATAGGTTTAAATATTCAACATTTGTACGTAAATATGCGTGCTAAAATGGTTAGACTATGAGGTTCGGGTACGAATCTCACCATCGACTTAAGAAGTAGGTGACTTTGTAGTGAACAAGTTTTAAAAATTGTAGTGATCTAGTTTTAAAAATTCAAATGCTAAGCATTGACTCATTTATTTTGTTAGAAATGAACAAATTTTCTCGAATTTACAAACTTTGCTTAGCACACACAAAACTTGCGAAATTCCAAACCACGATGCGAAATGTCAGACCAGAATCATATCCGGGAGTGAATTTCCAAACGAAATAAAAGACGAACCAAGATTGACCAGAGAGTTAAGATGACGAGCATAATTAACAAGTACCCTTGACAAACGTCAAGTGATCGCTATCATTATTATCTCTATCTTTCTCTCTCACCTCCTTCTCTCTCACTTCATTCCTTTTCCCATTCATCCTGTGTGATAACTTCAAAGACAATCCTACCCAACAATAAACGCTCATACATACATACATACATACATACATACATACATACGTTCCTGCCTACGTACACATAAACTCACTATTGCGAAAACTACTACTAGCCCTTAACCTCTTAATACTATTTCTCTTGGAACTTTTAACCCATTCATGTTATTCTTTCCTATTAATAAATTTCTATTTAAAAATACAAAAGATATACTTTTATTCTTCCACATATTCCAATCTCTAACCTTCTGATGATAACGAATAATCATAAGTTGTAGGGAGTTCGGTTATATATAACACAAGGCCGACTTAATAAACATTAACTATCTCAACTTTTTAATAATATCGTCCTGGAGGGGTTGACAAAGCATATCTCGAACTGACATGTTAAAATAGCTATCCCCCCTAAATATTATCTGAATATATATATATATATATATATATATATATATATATATATATATATATATAATGACAAAGAGGGACAGGGATGTCAGGAAGTGGGTAAGAGAAGGGTGAGAATACGGGTGTGATTGGAGTGGAGTGGACATAGGAGACCCAATGTCGAAACAACCATATGATTGAAGAGGACACACATATATATAAAAAACATTATGTACATGTTCTAAAATATAATTTATAAAATATATATATATATATGGGGTGGGGGACAGAGAACAAATAAAGTAGGAGCAATATGAGAATATTTATCTGTATTTACCTGGAAAAAGAGTCCATGGGATTATTTTGACTCCCCATGCAGTTCCCAACCGCATGTCGTGTTATGATTACCCCATCCTATTTTTACTACAGTGGACTGGTTATAAAACCCAGATTGTCCTTGATATACATAGCTGGGGGAAGAAGAGATGGATTCATACCTTTCCTTTTCGTAACTGAATGTAATGAGTTCGACTGGAATGCAAAACCGGATCTCTGATTCCTCAATCCATTAACTCTACCGTTCCTCCATAATATGAGGGAAAGGAAATATCTAGATTTCTATGGCTTTTAAGCCGATATGTTAAAAGCTTGTTACTTTAAGGGGCTCTCGTGTTATGGAACAAATGTTTATCTAGTCTTTTTTGTTGTGAAATCCTTCACCTAAACTTTTAAGGCCTTTGAATATATTATGATAAAAAGCTAAAGAAGAAGAATAAAAATTTAATTGAAACAATAAAATAAAAATACTAGTTCCGGACGTTGTACAATTCAGGATTTTGCAGGGCGTCTATTATCGTGGTTGACAACATAATATTCTGAACCCCGCGATTGTTCACTACTCGCTTTCTTAGCGCTACAAGAGGCAAGAATCGAACTCACAATTGCTGGGAAACTGTCTTGTGTCTCTTGAAGAATTCAGTGATGTAATTTTGGAGACTTAAACTCAATGTCACTATTCGATTGGTGCAAGTGAGATAAGTGTCTTTTCGTTCTTATTCAGAACTAGCAGTATAGCCCGGCGTTGCTCGGGTGTAATGAAAGCTTTAAAACTAATCCATGGTCCTGGATCTCAGACTCTTTGGACGTTGGCACAAAAGACTAAAAAGCAATAGTTGTTTCCAGTTAAAGCGAAACCGTAAACTGAAAGAAAAATGAATGGATGTAAGTCAAATTTTGATTTCCTGGTATCGATATCAAATAAGTTTTCTTCGTCGTAAACTGAATTTTGAAGGCTAAATAAGTCCTCTGAGTAAATGGTATCATGGCTGAGACTAAGAACTACAATTATACCTACTTAGAGCCAAACCCGAAGGAAAAACTAAAATAAAAGGAAAAACTAAAATAAAATACAGACATACAGGCAGATAAACATACACACACACAAACATCTTGCCTTATATATATATATATATATATATATATATATATATATATATATATATATATATATATCAATTTTCTGCACTATTGTAAGAACTGCAACCTTGAAACTTCTGAATATCGTTTCTTATGTCTTTGTCTATGAGTGTATCCAATTTGATGAAAATTGGACTACTCCTTCTATAACCCGATTTTTTCGATTATCGATTTTCGATAATTATCAGGGGTATCTCGACACAAAACCTAGCTAAGAACACTCGCAGATGCTTATAGTACAACTGTGTAAATTTTCAAGAAAATCAGTTCAGCCGTTTCGGAGTCTATAGGTAACGGACACACACACACACACACACACACACACACACACACACACACACAGAGAAAGTTCCATTTATAAATAAGTTTAGATGAGAGTAGTATTAACTGATGTGAGTTATCTCCCCTAAGAATGAAAGGCAGAATAAAATTAATCTCTGTGGATCAAATAACGGACCCGGTTTAAGTATTACGACAAAGTTACCGAGTACAACGACAGACACCTGATGAAAGCCAAAGTACAGCGAATGGAACGTTGGGAATATAAAAAAATGAGTACACTGGCCCGAAAGAACAAAGTATATAGCATATTTTAAGTAAAAAAGAAGAAGGAAAATCTTAATACATTAGTTTAGTCATCAATTTTTCCTAACCCAAAATTTAGTTCGTGCAGAAAATATCAAAGGTAATCGAGGGAGTGGTGACATTTGTGGACTGTGAAAAAAAACAAAAAAACAATAAACTTTTAAATGCAGAATTTAAATGTCCGGAGTCCGACTTAGCTGCATTTATTCAATTTCTCTTTCCCAATGACGATCGAACACAATACATTATGATAGATTAGCTTGCAAGGCGCCTAATCAAATTGAAAATGATATTAGGAAATAATTAAACCGATTAAATTAAAAAAAAAAAACATATTTGATAGCATATTAGGCTCAGTTTTTCAAAAGAAATGATCCAAAATTTGTTGGGCGTCTTGTACGAAGTTGTGGCATTTTGTACGTACCTCAGACACTTAGTTTTTCATAGTCCCGCTCCATACTCACAAAAATTATTATTATCAGTAGTAGTAGTTTTAATGGTGGTGTTAGTTATAGTAGTAGTATTATAGTTATGGTAGTGCTAAGCATTCGAAGGAGTTCCGTCTGCCCAATTTCACTCACAAGGCTTAAATCAACCGGGATGGTTTTCAAGCATTTTTCAATGGTTTTCAGGTACGCTGGGGTCGCCCCTATCCAGACCAATAACATAAAGAAGTCACAAATCGCATATGGTGACATTCGAATCCGGGTGCCATGGACAGAAAGCGAACGTTCTAACCTCTCCGCCATTGAGTACTATTCAGTCAGTTGAGGACCATACGTGATACATGCTTTGAGCGATTATGTCTCGAAAGAGACATGACTGATTGGGTAGAAGATTGCCATTACTTTCTGCGCTAGACTGATTGCCAGCCAAGGCTATAGAACCCAATCTGTCCTGTTATTTAACCCATAACGGGAGGGTAGAGATGGATTAATACATTTTCCAAATGTGTTTGCGAGTAAATGAATGCAGAGAATTCACTTGCAATTCGAACTCGGCTCCCCGATTTCTCGTTCCGAGCCAATATCCACTGCACCACAACGCACATCCTTGGTTACTATTAGCGGTCCTGAAACAGACAAGCTAAAGTAAAACTTAACTCAGCCGACACATCAGATCATTCTTCTTCTATTATTATGTCATGACGTAAGCGATTATGGCTCTCCACAGCATTATCTGTGAATTCCCATGCTTTCTTGGGAAATTAAAAAAAATGGTTTCTCGTTTCGTCTTCTGTACGGTTTCTCTTCTTTAGATTGGCTGCTATCAAAGGCGAGGAAACACAGTCTACCCTACTATTTAACATATTCAAAAGTCATCTGTGCGAAAATGAACGCAAAACACTAGCCCGTACCATAGAAAAATCTATGCGTTATCGTCGGTCTGCTTCGTAATTCTAAGAGTTGTACAATCTCCACTGATGACACAAGTACAAAATAAACTGAAAATGCTAATTGTCAAGATTGGTAAGCCCTTTGAAATTTAGAAAACTAACGCAACACGAGAAATCGTGGAGCCGAGTTCGAATTCCAGTTGAATTCATTGCATTCACTTACGCGCAAATATTCTTGGGAAAGGTATTAATCCGTCTCTTCCCGCCAGTTATGGGTTAAGTAACAGGACAGATTGCCTTGGCTGGCAACCAGTCTACCGCAGAACGCAATGGCAACCGACTGCGGGATAACCTTCTGCCCAGTCAGTCATGTCTTTTTCGAGACATGATCGCCCAAGCGTGTATCACGTATGGCGCTTAACTGACTGAACACAACACAATCTTCCAGTATGTAATATCTTCTGCACAAGTTTTGTGTTTTACTTTTATTGTTCACAGTAAATATAAAACAACGAATTACATATGCAAAATAAAGTTCTGTCTAAGTCAAAGTTTAAGTTATTGATACGTAAACACAAATCAACGAATCGCATATGTCTGTCAATGTAAAGAAAATGTCTAAACAACTTTATTTTTTACACAAAAGACACATGGCTTCAAATACACAGCTCTTCAACGCTACATATAAACAATGGCGTGGAGAGGCTACAAAAAAATTACACGACACATAGCATCACGTACAATACATCCTTTACGCTAAACGACAAATACAACATAAAACTTTTCTCGCTCAAACACTTAACACTGTTTACACATACACTCACAGGCACTCAGGCATTTGCTCACGCACACAGAATTATACACAACACACAAGGTCAAGACTAATACAAATATTCGCAGTAAACACTGCAATTTACTACGTCGTATACATCTACCTACGCTGCTTAAATTCCTTGACAGCAGGAAAAAATATGTAAAACCTTAATCTTATTTGTTTATGTTTGTACTTGGGGTTTCAGGTCTTTCTTCGACGGGGATTTATTATTGCCGCGTTCGTGGTTACGAACGGATAGCTGTAAAAAGAGTCCGTCCTATTTAGAGCAGCCCTTCCCCACCCATGTGATTTTAATGGTTTCAACCAAAACATTGCACGCTGGGGACTTGCCTATATATTTTTATGGTTTCACAGGGAGATAGCGAAAACTCCGATCTAGGTGCTTCTCACTTTAGAATGTTTTTTCTTCCTGAAATCTATCTATCTATCTATCTATCTATCTATCTATCTATCTATCTATCTAAACGTTCCCATTATCTATCTATCTATCTATCTATCTATCTATCTATCTATCTATCTAAATCTAAACGTTCCCATTATCTATCTATCTATCTATCTATCTATCTATCTATCTATCTATCTATCTAAACGTTCCCATTATCTATCTATCTATCTATCTATCTATCTATCTATCTATCTATCTACCTAAACGTTCCCATTATCTATCTATCTATCTATCTATCTATCTATCTATCTATCTATCTATCTAAACGTTCCCATTATCTATCTATCTATCTATCTATCTATCTATCTATCTATCTATCTATCTATCTATCTGTCTAAACGTTCCCATTATCTATCTATCTATCTATATATATATATATATATATATATAAACGTTCCCATTATCTATCTATCTATCTATCTATCTATCTATCTATCTATCTATCTATCTAAACGTTCCCATTATCTATCTATCTATCTATCTATCTATCTATATATATATATATATATATATATATATAAACGTTCTTACATTATCTATCTATCTATCTATCTATCTATCTAAACGTTCCCATTATCTATCTATCTATCTATCTATCTATCTATCTATCTATCTAAACGTTCCCATTATCTATCTATCTATCTATCTATCTATCTATCTATCTATCTATCTATCTATCTATCTAAACGTTCATTATCTATCTATCTATCTATCTATCTATCTATCTATCTATCTATCTATCTATCTATCTAAACGTTCCCATTATCTATCTATCTATCTATCTATCTATCTATCTATCTATCTATCTATCTAAACGTTCCCATTATCTATCTATCTATCTATCTATCTATCTATCTATCTATCTATCTATCTATCTATCTATCTATTTATTCCATTATCTATCTATCTATCTATCTATCTATCTATCTATCTATCTATCTATCTATCTAAATACGTTCCCATTATCTATCTATCTATCTATCTATCTATCTATCTATCTATCTATCTATCTAAACGTTCCCATTATCTATCTATCTATCTATCTATCTATCTATCTATCTATCTATCTATCTATCCATTCATTATCTATCTATCTATCTATCTATCTATCTATCTATCTATCTATCTATCTATCTATCTATCTATCTATCTAAACGTTCCCATTATCTATCTATCTATCTATCTACCTATCTATCTATCTATCTATCTATCTATCAACTTGTTCCCATTATCTATCTATCTATCTATCTATCTATCTATCTATCTATCTATCTAAACATTCCCATTATCTATCTATCTATCTATCTATCTATCTATCTATCTATCTATCTATCTATCTATCTATCTAAACGTTCCCGTTATCTATCTATCTATCTATCTATCTATCTATCTATCTATCTATCTATCTATCTATCTAACAAACATTCATTCATCTATCTATCTATCTATCTATCTATCTATCTATCTATCTATCTATCTATCTATTTTGAAAATGATAAAATTTAAGCTAACGAACAGGAAACATGTTTTTCAAACGGTACATCACCATTTTACGTTCCCGTTTCTTCACCGAGGCATATAGTTCGGGTGTCTTGGGTAGAGCGAAAAACACTCAAACTAGCCTGACTAAAAAAAACAATCGTAAGAGAAAAATAGTGACTTCGATCTTCATAGGTTATCGGCGCAGTAGAAAGTGAACATCGAAGAGACAAGTTCAAGTACCGTGACCTGGTTCCCTTCTGTCTGTTCTACAGATATTTTCCTGTTAATCGTTCTGATAAACTTTCCTCCATGTTGACTGAATAAATTTAAGTTTGCTGCTAGATTGTATGTGCGTTGTGGATATCAGATCGGAACGAGAAATTCGGAGAGCCGAGTTCGAATTCCAGTAAAAATTGGGTACATTCACATACGCGCAAATATCCCTGCGAAATATATGGATCCGTCCCTTCTCCCTCCAGCTATGGGTTAAACAGCAGAACAGATTAGATTCTCTAGCCTTGCTTGGCTAATAGTCTACCGCAGAAAGTAATGGCAACCTACATCTCAAAAAACCTCCTGCCCAGTTAGTCATGTCTTTTTCGAGATTTGATCGCCCAAGCGTGTATCACGTATAGTCCTTAACTTCATAGACTGGTGTTGTGGTGCAATGTATGTCGGCTAAAATGTAGAGCGTCTTTTGATAGTCATGTTTTATCTCTCTAACCCTCTAAGTTAATTGTTCACCATTGCTGTAGCCTGGTATTGACTCTTTGGGTCAAGTCACAAGAACTAACCAACATCTATATCCACTACGCAAGGGATGAGAATGATATACCCCAGTGATTGTAATAAAGAGTTCGATACGCACCTGAAGAAGTCCGGAGCGTACAACGGCTGAAATGTCATACAAATGGCAACAAAGATGAGGACAATAGTCCAGATAATGCAATGAGTGTAAACCTTACATCATCTAAGAAATATAGACAAATACCCAGTCATGGCTGTCAGAGAATTTCTTCGCTCACATCACCCCGTATACTGGCTACGTAACTCCCCAAACTGCAACCTTCTTGAGTGTGCGCAAGAGACCAACAAACCTCCTTTTAACAGCAAAAGAGGAACTGAAGGCAAGTATTATGGCAGCATTTACCAACTTAAACAAGGAGTGAGCAGAAAAGTAGCAGAAAATTCGGAAACCGTCCTGAAGTCAACGACGATTTGATTGAAATAATTTACTCTCTAGTATTTCAAAATATTTTTGTGTAAATTTGGTAACTATATCTGTTCAATGAGATGTCAGAGCTATTTTCATTTTTGCATCATTTAGACGGCAATTCATCCATTGCCCCATATATATATATATATATATATATATATATATATATATATATATATATATATATATGAAGCGGCTTTATGGTAAAATCCCAAAGATCCTGTTAATATTAATTGTTGAAAAATTAAATATTAAAACTGATACAGTCAGAGATTGTTCGATGTAAATAAGATTATTTATTTAGAGAACTAATATGTATATTTTAAAATTCAGGATTGGATCGGTGATGAAGTTGGTTTTCTCGCAAAAATGATCATTCGTTCCCAATTTTTAATATATATATATATATATATATATATGTGTGTGTGTGTGTGTGTGTGTGTGTGTGTGTGTGTGTGTGTGAGAAAGTTGGATTCTTGATGTCTGGGAAGAGGCAATCCCAGAGTGCCGTAACTTTGGACAGTCCATAAAAAGCATTTCACGAGTCGAAGATCTGAATCTAGGTAGAAACTGGCCTGATAAACCTATTTCTGCCTTCTGTCAGAACCTTTCGTGAATTGAATACTGTTGCCATATCTGGTCGGGTGCTATTCATCTCGAAGGGCTTGACAAAATCCAAAGAAAGGATCTGCAATGTAATTGATCCTCACTTGACATCTCGATTTCGGTCATTTTTTCACTGACGTGACGTAGCTTCCCTCTGTCTTTTCTACAAATATTTTCATGACAACTGCTCTGACGAGCTTTTTTAGTCATGTGCCTCATCCACGATGGAAAGCGTGCTACTAGGTTGGTATCTAGGTCCCACTCTTTTACCGTTGAAAAAGTAACCGCCACTTCTACTGCAAGAGTTTTCTCGCACTTCCCGTCTTCCAGTTCCTTGCTTCCCTGACAGCTAAAATCTCTAAATATTAATATATAACGTTAATTGCCGCATTTTATTTTTTTGAATCTCATTCATTTTTTATCCATTCCTCATACTCCTGTAGCTAGTTTTTTTCTCTCACTCTATACTCCCTCACCTCCGCGCACTAGCCGCGGTCCTGCCTTGCTTGAGGTGAAATGATTTAAAAACATCGTCTGGTGTTCCTGCTATATCTTTAGAAATCCTCGATAAAATCCAAAGAAGAATCCGCAATATGGTTGGTCAAGGCCTGCCAACTCTGCTTCAGCCACTTTCTCACTGGCGTCATTTAGCTTTTCTTTGACTTTTCTATAAATACTTTCATGGTAATTGCCCGGATGAACTTTCCTCTATGGAACCTAGTCATTATGAAGTCAAGCAAAAGTACATTTGCAGCAAGGTATCATCCTCCTTATTATAATAATGACCGTTGTGTATTTATTTGTGTATATATATATATATATATATATATATATATAATTAAATTTGGTTTTTATCTAAAATTGATATAATTTACATTGCGACAAGGAAATTTTTACGTTTCGAGATTTTACCTCGTCATAATTGAAATGGCTAGATTTCACAGCTTGCTTTCTTGTTCGTGGAACTCTCTTTCGGTTTCTTGTTTTCCAATTAACTCTGAGTTTCAGAACAAACTCCGAGGGAAAAAAGGGGAAGTAAAAAAAGAAACAAACTACTAAGTACTTGAACATACGTCAAATACTCGTAGGAAAGAAAAAAAAACCCGAGACGAGAACCCTAACACTAAAGCGCTCAATACAATAGTAGAGCAACAAAGAAACCGAGAAGTGGGGTGAAACCTAGGTAGGTCTGTTGGTTCTTTCTTTCTTTCTTTCTTTCTTTCTTTCTTTCTACATATGTGTGTGTGTGTGTGTGTGTGTGTGTGTGTGTGTGTGTGTGTGTGTGTGTGTGTGTGTGTCAATCGTTTTCGTCTGTCTCCTTTATTCTTGATCTTCTATTGTCCCCGACCCGTAATAACGTTTATCCATTTTTTTATATTCGCTCACACTCGGTAACCTTCTACGTCTTAGCGACTTTCTTTGCCTAGACTGGAAATGATCTTCCCGACACCATTAGATCCCAAGTTGGCATGTATGCCGACGACACAACAATCTACTCTCGCATCGATCAGAAACCAGGTCTGGACGACAAAGTGAACCTCGCTGCCGTACTTGAAAGGGACCTCCAATCCGTAGTGGCCTGGGGTAGGAAATGGCTGGTTTTATTTATTTGTAAAATACAAATTGTGGCTCAAGGCCGAAAGGTGGGAGGGGGAAGAAAAACTCGGGTTGGTCTTCAGTACTCTATCCTATACCTAGCTAATCAGAATCACGACCCATACATGCGTTACAATGGTTCTCATTCACCATAAGAATTTGTCCATCATCACTCTTACTTATCATGCACCAAAATGTCGCAAAACATACCGAGGACCTACAAAACGCCCCAAGTGTGTATATAAAAATTTGTGAATATTTACAATAGTTTGCAAAAATAACTTTAAAAATTTTTTTCATGAAATGAAATGTTATGATGGGCAGGGGTATGAAGAAAACAAAAAGTTCCCAAAACATAAAACAATTCAAATAAATGCATATACATCATGTTAGTAAGACCCAAACACACCCTCAAAAAATAAAGAGGCCGCTGTATTCTGCCTTGAAGGACAAAATCAAGGAGCTCTCTTCCTAAAGGGGGACTGGAGAGGCTGGGCAAAAAAAATAAGTTGGATTGGAGAATATAAGACTGACCCAGCCGAGAATCAAAAAATGGGACAAAAATAACAGTGGACAATGGGAATCTCGAACTGGGTCATAACAAAAGCAATGGAGCCGGGAACAGGCTAGGACAAACACATGCACTCACATTAACTAGGTACACAAAAGAACTTCTTACCTAAACCACGGGAGGGGTTCCAACGGAATCCACCCCGATGCGCCTAGCAGATCTAGAAGAGAAAATCAAGGCTAGCCCCGGTCACGCGAACCAGGCTCGCTGCATTTATCCACCTTTCACCGAAGTCTGTCGGGTGCAGTCGTTTCCGTTCAGTTCTAATCTTCATTTTGAGCTGGTGCTCAAAATATCGGATTAGATCCTGATCCGAAAGACGGCCTCCCCGCAAGACTTCCTCCAGACGCGTCATCCAAATCACCATTCTAGCCGTGGCCAGTAGCGACAGAAACACCATCCGTTTCACTCCAGAGTACGGGGGCGACACATTGTCCACAGCGTATGCGCGATCAATGAGCACGAGCTCCCGCGGCGCGATACGAGCAGTCAACTCGCCGACACGCTCCCACAACGGGCGAACGCGCGAACAATGGAAGAAGGCGTGCGCAGACGTCTCCTTGATTCCAAGGTTGCAACGTTCACAATCTGGCAAATCCGCCAGGCCCATTGCGAAACGCTTGTCATTGAGCGACAAGCCATTCCGAGCCAATCGCCAGGTGAGAGAGAACTCAGAGTTGCTGAGCCAATCCGCACCCGGCGCCCAAGACCAATGAGAGCGGTACTCCACTCTCGACATGCCGAGCTTACTGCACAGCTTATCCTTCACGGCACCCTCCACTAGTCCCCGATAGAAGATTTTCCTAGGCTGTGAAAGGTCACTGGACCGTGGAATGGCCTGTAAGGCCGCCAGACATTCGAGCAGGAATTTCGGTCGCACCCAAGGCCTGACGGTCAGCCAAAGGGTCGGGGGGGTGATGGTAAGGCAAGGGAACATGTCCCTCACTACCCCCGCAAGCAACCGATCTTCCTCCAACGCGCGCCTGAGAAATGCCAACCTCGAAGCGAGCACGTGGCTCCTCAAGTGTGGCATTCCCAGACCCCCTTGACACGGACGGAGGTAACAGGCTCCTTTGCTGACCATGTGTTTGCGTCCTCTCCACAGGCAGGAGAATAGCAAACGCTCGAGCGCCTTCTCATGATCATCGCAAAGGGGAAGTACTGACAGTCGGTAAAGGATCATGGGAAAGAGGTATGTGTTACACACCTCCGCCAAGCCCTTCACGGAGAGACCCCGTCGACGCCAAATCTTGACCGACGCGCCGACCTTTGCCAGTACTTCTGACCAGTTTTTCTCCAGCTGTAAGTCCGGACCGAACCAAACTCCGAGGATTTTGACCGGCCCGTCCGTCCAGCCGAAGGGCCCCGGGAGGGAAACACCCTTCCAGGCACCTAACCGCAAGCCGGATGACTTGTCGCAGTTAATTCTGGCCCCTGTCACCTTCTCGTACCGTACAAGCGCCTGTTGTACCGCCTCTATGTCCCTGCGGGAGGACACAAAGGTCGTTACGTCATCGGCGTACGCGGAAACCCTGGCTCGAGCTCCACCAGGGACGGCGATTCCACGTAGGACCGGACTGTGCGTCTCGTCCCTTAGCCGGCGAAGTAGCGGCTCCAACGCCAGGACGTAAAGGAGAGACGACAGTGGACAACCCTGTCGGACCGACCTAGACAGCGCGAAAGCGCCCGACAGCTTCCCGTTCACCTGCACCACAGCCTGGGGGGAGCGATACAGGAGGCTAATCCAGCGGCTGAAGTCGGGTTTGAATCCGGCGGCCTGCAGGACAGCAGCCAGGTAGCCATGGTCAATCCTATCAAATGCCTTGGACTGATCCAAATTGATCAGCGCGGCCTCATCGTCGTCTTCTACACCCTCTACGATCGTGCGAATCAAGTGCAGGTTGCTCTGAATTGTTCTCCCCTTCACAGAACAAGTCTGATCCGGTTCCAACAGAGACTCGGCAACTAGCTGCAAGCGATTCGTCAGGATCTTGGCCAGAATCTTTAACTCTGTGTTTAGCAGAGTTATGGGCCTGTAATCGTCTAATTCCCTCCCAACCTTCTTGCCCTTTCTCAACAGCGTGATCACGCCCCTGGTGATCCGACCGGGGATGGACCCCTGCCGAAACCAGTGGTTGAACACGACAGCCAAGATCGGGACAAAAAGGTGCGACATCCTCAAGTACAATTCATAGGGCAAACCATCCAAACCTGGCGACTTGCCTCTGCCGACCTTCTTCAAGGCCACGTAGATTTCGTCCTCCGTAATCTCCCCTTCACAGCTAGCCGCTTCAGCCGGCAAAAGCCGGGGAAAGTCAGCCAAATAGCTGCGAAACTCCTCGTCGCGGAGACCAGGTTCCTTGGTAAAACGGTGTTCGAAATGCTGCCGGAAAGCCTCGCACATGTCGTCAGTGGACCTTAGGAGATGTCCCTCCGGGTCGCGCACCTCTCGAATGTACCGGTCGCCGGCACGGCGAATTTCTTCCTTGCGCAGTTCCGCGCCCATGTTCACAGCTTCGGAAGACATCTTGCTTAACTTATGTCTAATTACCTGACCCATGTAGCGCTCGTTAGTCGGGCGCTGCAGGGCCTCCCCTGGCTAAGGCTATCTCTAGGGGATCCCCACCAGCCTCCGCCCGGGCGAAATTAGCTCTAAGTGTCTTTGCCTTCGCAGCCTTATCTAGGTTGAGCCGTTGGCTGTATTGGGTGGCGAAAGACCTAATGCTATCCTTAAGGCTAGCCCACCACCTACTCCCAATGACTCGCCCAATTAATGCCCGCTGAACTACTCTAGTCAGCTGGTCACGAAAGTCCCGCCTGTCCAGTAAGGACTGATTGAACTTCCAGTAACCAGCCATTCTAGGCCTAAATTCTAACGCCACCCGGGCACAAACGAGTTTGTGGTCCGAGTAGCCTAGCCAGTGGAACGTTGGACATTCTAAGAAGTCTATGTCGGCTTCTCTCACTAACATCCTATCCAGGTACGCTGATACCCGGGTAGAAGGCCAACTATGCGTCCACGTCCACATGCTCCCATCCGGATGATCGACCCGGTATCTATCGACGAGACCAAATTCGCCGATCAGATCGACCAGGCTGCGATCACCACTCCACCCGCTAGCGCCCCTCCCTCTATCCCATTTGGGGGTTAGGATGGCATTCCAGTCCCCAACTAAGATTAGCCGTGTTGGATTCACCATGAAGGGCTCCAACAGCCGAAAGAAAGAGACTCGCTCACCTTGAACGTTGGGCGCGTAAACCGCAATCAGCCGGAACGTCTTGCTTTTCACTGCAATATCGGCCACGATGAGCCGGCCCTCGGCACCGACATGGACAAGGTCGATCCTCGCGTCCAGGGTACGCTTGACCAGCAAAGAAACCCCTCTGGCATGCCGGCTCCCGTATGCTGAATAGACGACAAAGTCGTTGGACAGCACACACGAGTCGACTTCGCAAACAAAGTGAGTCTCTTGGATCGCGGCCACATCCACGCCGAAGGACAGGAGGTCACGAAGCAGGCGAGCCGCCTTACCCCGATCCCTCAAGCCCCTCGCATTCAAGCTGGCTATCTTGATAGACATCTAGTAGATCTGAAAAGAGAAAACACTTAAACACGAGCGCATACCGGGTAGAAATCATTGGGGGAAAGGACCCCGACGGACTGTCCAAGGGAACCAGTTCCTACATCGGACGTAACCCGTCCGTCATGGACAATGCCGCCAACGTCCGTTGGGTATGTTAGTTTTACTACCCTATATAACGAGGGGTGGAGCAAAACTGGGAGTCGGCCTGCACAATTTTTCGCCATTTTGCGTAGTTCAGGAGTACCACTCCTCATCATGACGATGTTGGGATAGAGTTTTTCGGCAGCCTCCACGTGATCCCACACTTTTAGATTGCCCCCTGTAGTCCTGATGAGGGTAATTACCCCCGGGGCGTCGGGGAAGTTGAACGGGTCTTCGGACGACTTGCCGTTGACCTCTTTGAGCTTAAGGAGTGGCTTCAAAAGTGCACGCCTTTGTGCACTCCACTCCCTAGCTACGTCCTTTGAGTCTATTTTCATTAGGGCTTCGCCCCTCGGGAGAGTCTTTTTCTTTCTGGGCTGGGACGTTGTAGGAGAAGGGGTGGGAGTGGGGGAGAGAGTTTTCCTTGGTGTAAGTGGGGTCAGCTTGAAGACCGGGGACTGGGAAAAGGAGAGATGTTTGCTGATTTTTTTGAGGGGGGAAGATGGGAGGCTGCTTGCCTTTTTGGCATAAGTGTCTTTTGGCCTCTCCGGAGACCCGGGTAGCGAGACGGCTGCATGCGTCTTCCTGTCGCTGCTTCTGCTCCTCCGCTGCATCTTGATGCTGTGTTGCTGCTGCTGTTCTTCCTCCTCTCTGTTTCTTTTCAGGGAAGAGGCTCTTGGTTGTGCCGCTGAGCCGACCTCCATCCGCTCCTCCGTCGGGGGTTTTTTGGGTTTCGCCTGCAGGGCGTCCTGCTTGGTTGGCGAGGGTGTCGTCGCCTTCTTCCTGGGAGGAGCTGCCGACTCCTTTGGCTTGGGAGAGGGCGCAGGAGGGGACGCTGGCACTGCTGCTGCTTTGGCGGGTTGCTTTTCCGCCGACGGTTGGCTCTTGGGTTTGGTTCCTCTCTTGCCAACCGTCTTCCATTCTCCCTCCTTTTGCTCCGCCGGGCCGTTTTTTGGTTGTGCCGGTTTTTCCGGCTTTTCTGCTGTAGTAGCGGCGGCGGCGGTCGTCTGCGGAGGTTGGGTCTTGGGTGCCGGATTCTTAGTGGGGCACTCCCTGGCCACGTGGTTGGAGTCTCCGCAGACCCAGCAGAAGGGCTTCCTGCCCTCCACGACGACGTAGATCCTTCTCCCCCTGCAGTTGATGATGTTGGGGATTTTGGCCAACTTTTCGCGAGCGACCGTCGCCTGCAGGGTGAAGTCGCCAGTCAAAAAGCCCTGCTTCGAGGTGAGCGCCTTTACTTCCTCGACCCTGCCGTACTGAGTGAAGAAAACGCCGACATGGTCTGGTGAGATGTCCATGGGCACTCCGTGCAGGGTGATCTTGGATCTGCGCGTGCCCATGTACTCAGTTTCCAGTAGCAGGGTCTTGGTCTGCATGATGGTGCCGGCCAGTTTTCTGGCCTCGTCGGCGGTGCTGAGCAGGACGTCCCACGTGGCGTAGCTGCGCCTAGCCACCATCTTGCCCGTTGATTTTGAGGGCTTTGATGGCCTCCTCTATGGCGTCCCTGCTGACTCCGATGAGTTTGTGGCTTTTCAGGTCCTTGGTCAGCAGGGAGAGGATCCTGGGCTCGATCTCGCTCAGCGTTTCGGGTATCGGGAGGATTTCCGATCCCTTCACGTACTCTGCGTACTTGTCCTTGAGGGATTCGTAGTACGCAGCGCCCTTGAGTACTTTCTGGATGGTCCCCTCTTTCCATGCCATGCTGGTGGGTACCGCTGCTGCTGGTTTCTGCTGCACAACTTCCGCCGACGTGGAGGGAACTGGAGATACTGGTGCCGCCGGTAGTGCCGGTAGTCTTGGTAGTCCAGGTAATCCGGGTGCTTCGGGTGCTTCTTGTGCGGGGGGTGTTGGCGTAGCTGGCGGTAAGCGCCAGTCCCCCTCCGTGCCTCCCACCGACGCCATGGTGAGAGGAGTGTTGTTATCCGGCCCATCGGAGGCCATGCCTCCTACGTGGCCTTACACCGGACAACTGCTTCCCGGTGTTTCGCGTTTCGAAAAACACTACTTTTACGCTGGCCCGAGCAATAAACTCGGGCTGGAAAACAGTTGCCCAAGACACAAAGCAATGGCAAATATCACTGCGGAACAAATGCTACGCTTTGAGCTTCTTATTACAAAAAACAACACGAAATCCCGGGTAGGAAATGGCTGGTTTTATTTATTTGTAAAATACAAATTGTGGCTCAAGGCCGAAAGGTGGGAGGGGGAAGAAAAACTCGGGTTGGTCTTCAGTACTCTATCCTATACCTAGCTAATCAGAATCACGACCCATACATGCGTTACAATGGTTCTCATTCACCATAAGAATTTGTCCATCACCACTCTTACTTATCATGCACCAAAATGTCGCAAAAAATAACATACCGAGGACCTACAAAACGCCCCAAGTGTGTATATAAAAATTTGTGAATATTTACAATAGTTTGCAAAAATAACTTTAAAAATTTTTTTTTTTCATGAAATGAAATGTTATGATGGGCAGGGGTATGAAGAAAACAAAAAGTTCCCAAAACATAAAACAATTCAAATAAATGCATATACATCATGTTAGTAAGACCCAAACACACCCTCAAAAAATAAAGAGGCCGCTGTATTCTGCCTTGAAGGACAAAATCAAGGAGCTCTCTTCCTAAAGGGGGACTGGAGAGGCTGGGCAAAAAAATAAGTTGGACTGGAGAATATAAGACTGACCCAGCCGAGAATCAAAAAATGGGACAAAAATAACAGTGGACAATGGGAATCTCGAACTGGATCATAACAAAAGCAATGGAGCCGGGAACAGGCTAGGACAAACACATGCACTCACATTAACTAGGTACAAAAAAGAACTTCTTACCTAAACCACGGGAGGGGTTCCAACGGAATCCACCCCGATGCGCCTAGCAGGTCTAGAAGAGAAAATCAAGGCTAGCCCCGGTCACGCGAACCAGGCTCGCTGCATTTATCCAACCTTTCACCGAAGTCTGTCGGGTGCAGTCGTTTCCGTTCAGTTCTAATCTTCATTTTGAGCTGGTGCTCAAAATATCGGATTAGATCCTGATCCGAAAGACGGCCTCCCCGCAAGACTTCCTCCAGACGCGTCATCCAAATCACCATTCTAGCCGTGGCCAGTAGCGACAGAAACACCATCCGTTTCACTCCAGAGTACGGGGGCGACACATTGTCCACAGCGTATGCGCGATCAATGAGCACGAGCTCCCGCGGCGCGATACGAGCAGTCAACTCGCCGACACGCTCCCACAACGGGCGAACGCGCGAACAATGGAAGAAGGCGTGCGCAGACGTCTCCTTGATTCCAAGGTTGCAACGTTCACAATCTGGCAAATCCGCCAGGCCCATTGCGAAACGCTTGTCATTGAGCGACAAGCCATTCCGAGCCAATCGCCAGGTGAGAGAGAACTCAGAGTTGCTGAGCCAATCCGCACCCGGCGCCCAAGACCAATGAGAGCGGTACTCCACTCTCGACATGCCGAGCTTACTGCACAGCTTATCCTTCACGGCACCCTCCACTAGTCCCCGATAGAAGATTTTCCTAGGCTGTGAAAGGTCACTGGACCGTGGAATGGCCTGTAAGGCCGCCAGACATTCGAGCAGGAATTTCGGTCGCACCCAAGGCCTGACGGTCAGCCAAAGGGTCGGGGGGGTGATGGTAAGGCAAGGGAACATGTCCCTCACTACCCCCGCAAGCAACCGATCTTCCTCCAACGCGCGCCTGAGAAATGCCAACCTCGAAGCGAGCACGTGGCTCCTCAAGTGTGGCATTCCCAGACCCCCTTGACACGGACGGAGGTAACAGGCTCCTTTGCTGACCATGTGTTTGCGTCCTCTCCACAGGCAGGAGAATAGCAAACGCTCGAGCGCCTTCTCATGATCATCGCAAAGGGGAAGTACTGACAGTCGGTAAAGGATCATGGGAAAGAGGTATGTGTTACACACCTCCGCCAAGCCCTTCACGGAGAGACCCCGTCGACGCCAAATCTTGACCGACGCGCCGACCTTTGCCAGTACTTCTGACCAGTTTTTCTCCAGCTGTAAGTCCGGACCGAACCAAATTCCGAGGATTTTGACCGGCCCGTCCGTCCAGCCGAAGGGCCCCGGGAGGGAAACACCCTTCCAGGCACCTAACCGCAAGCCGGATGAATTGTCGCAGTTAATTCTGGCCCCTGTCACCTTCTCGTACCGTACAAGCGCCTGTTGTACCGCCTCTATGTCCCTGCGGGAGGACACAAAGGTCGTTACGTCATCGGCGTACGCGGAAACCCTGGCTCGAGCTCCACCAGGGACGGCGATTCCACGTAGGACCGGACTGTGCGTCTCGTCCCTTAGCCGGCGAAGTAGCGGCTCCAACGCCAGGACGTAAAGGAGAGACGACAGTGGACAACCCTGTCGGACCGACCTAGACAGCGCGAAAGCGCCCGACAGCTTCCCGTTCACCTGCACCACAGCCTGGGGGGAGCGATACAGGAGGCTAATCCAGCGGCTGAAGTCGGGTTTGAATCCGGCGGCCTGCAGGACAGCAGCCAGGTAGCCATGGTCAATCCTATCAAATGCCTTGGACTGATCCAAATTGATCAGCGCGGCCTCATCGTCGTCTTCTACACCCTCTACGATCGTGCGAATCAAGTGCAGGTTGCTCTGAATTGTTCTCCCCTTCACAGAACAAGTCTGATCCGGTTCCAACAGAGACTCGGCAACTAGCTGCAAGCGATTCGTCAGGATCTTGGCCAGAATCTTTAACTCTGTGTTTAGCAGAGTTATGGGCCTGTAATCGTCTAATTCCCTCCCAACCTTCTTGCCCTTTCTCAACAGCGTGATCACGCCCCTGGTGATCCGACCGGGGATGGACCCCTGCCGAAACCAGTGGTTGAACACGACAGCCAAGATCGGGACAAAAAGGTGCGACATCCTCAAGTACAATTCATAGGGCAAACCATCCAAACCTGGCGACTTGCCTCTGCCGACCTTCTTCAAGGCCACGTAGATTTCGTCCTCCGTAATCTCCCCTTCACAGCTAGCCGCTTCAGCCGGCAAAAGCCGGGGAAAGTCAGCCAAATAGCTGCGAAACTCCTCGTCGCGGAGACCAGGTTCCTTGGTAAAACGGTGTTCGAAATGCTGCCGGAAAGCCTCGCACATGTCGTCAGTGGACCTTAGGAGATGTCCCTCCGGGTCGCGCACCTCTCGAATGTACCGGTCGCCGGCACGGCGAATTTCTTCCTTGCGCAGTTCCGCGCCCATGTTCACAGCTTCGGAAGACATCTTGCTTAACTTATGTCTAATTACCTGACCCATGTAGCGCTCGTTAGTCGGGCGCTGCAGGGCCTCCCTGGCTAAGGCTATCTCTAGGGGATCCCCACCAGCCTCCGCCCGGGCGAAATTAGCTCTAAGTGTCTTTGCCTTCGCAGCCTTATCTAGGTTGAGCCGTTGGCTGTATTGGGTGGCGAAAGACCTAATGCTATCCTTAAGGCTAGCCCACCACTTACTCCCAATGACTCGCCCAATTAATGCCCGCTGAACTACTCTAGTCAGCTGGTCACGAAAGTCCCGCCTGTCCAGTAAGGACTGATTGAACTTCCAGTAACCAGCCATTCTAGGCCTAAATTCTAACGCCACCCGGGCACAAACGAGTTTGTGGTCCGAGTAGCCTAGCCAGTGGAACGTTGGACATTCTAAGAAGTCTATGTCGGCTTCTCTCACTAACATCCTATCCAGGTACGCTGATACCCGGGTAGAAGGCCAACTATGCGTCCACGTCCACATGCTCCCATCCGGATGATCGACCCGGTATCTATCGACGAGACCAAATTCGCCGATCAGATCGACCAGGCTGCGATCACCACTCCACCCGCTAGCGCCCCTCCCTCTATCCCATTTGGGGGTTAGGATGGCATTCCAGTCCCCAACTAAGATTAGCCGTGTTGGATTCACCATGAAGGGCTCCAACAGCCGAAAGAAAGAGACTCGCTCACCTTGAACGTTGGGCGCGTAAACCGCAATCAGCCGGAACGTCTTGCTTTTCACTGCAATATCGGCCACGATGAGCCGGCCCTCGGCACCGACATGGACAAGGTCGATCCTCGCGTCCAGGGTACGCTTGACCAGCAAAGAAACCCCTCTGGCATGCCGGCTCCCGTATGCTGAATAGACGACAAAGTCGTTGGACAGCACACACGAGTCGACTTCGCAAACAAAGTGAGTCTCTTGGATCGCGGCCACATCCACGCCGAAGGACAGGAGGTCACGAAGCAGGCGAGCCGCCTTACCCCGATCCCTCAAGCCCCTCGCATTCAAGGCTGGCTATCTTGATAGACATCTAGTAGATCTGAAAAGAGAAAACACTTAAACACGAGCGCATACCGGGTAGAAATCATTGGGGGAAAGGACCCCGACGGACTGTCCAAGGGAACCAGTTCCTACGTCGGACGTAACCCGTCCGTCATGGACAATGCCGCCAACGTCCGTTGGGTATGTTAGTTTTACTACCCTATATAACGAGGGGTGGAGCAAAACTGGGAGTCGGCCTGCACAATTTTTCGCCATTTTGCGTAGTTCAGGAGTACCACTCCTCATCATGACGATGTTGGGATAAAGTTTTTCGGCAGCCTCCACGTGATCCCACACTTTTAGATTGCCCCCTGTAGTCCTGATGAGGGTAATTACCCCCGGGGCGTCAGGGAAGTTGAACGGGTCTTCGGACGACTTGCCGTTGACCTCTTTGAGCTTAAGGAGTGGCTTCAAAAGTGCACGCCTTTGTGCACTCCACTCCCTAGCTACGTCCTTTGAGTCTATTTTCATTAGGGCTTCGCCCCTCGGGAGAGTCTTTTTCTTTCTGGGCTGGGACGTTGTAGGAGAAGGGGTGGGAGTGGGGGAGAGAGTTTTCCTTGGTGTAAGTGGGGTCAGCTTGAAGACCGGGGACTGGGAAAAGGAAAGATGTTTGCTGATTTTTTTGAGGGGGGAAGATGGGAGGCTGCTTGCCTTTTTGGCATAAGTTTCTTTTGGCCTCTCCGGAGACCCGGGTAGCGAGACGGCTGCATGCGTCTTCCTGTCGCTGCTTCTGCTCCCCCGCTGCATCTTGATGCTGTGTTGCTGCTGCTGTTCTTCCTCCTCTCTGTTTCTTTTCAGGGAAGAGGCTCTTGGTTGTGCCGCTGAGCCGACCTCCATCCGCTCCTCCGTCGGGGGTTTTTTGGGTTTCGCCTGCAGGGCGTCCTGCTTGGTTGGCGAGGGTGTCGTCGCCTTCTTCCTGGGAGGAGCTGCCGACTCCTTTGGCTTGGGAGAGGGCGCAGGAGGGGACGCTGGCACTGCTGCTGCTTTGGCGGGTTGCTTTTCCGCCGACGGTTGGCTCTTGGGTTTGGTTCCTCTTGCCAACCGTCTTCCATTCTCCCTCCTTTTGCTCCGCCGGGCCGTTTTTTGGTTGTGCCGGTTTTTCCGGCTTTTCTGCTGTAGTAGCGGCGGCGGCGGCGGTCGTCTGCGGAGGTTGGGTCTTGGGTGCCGGATTCTTAGTGGGGCACTCCCTGGCCACGTGGTTGGAGTCTCCGCAGACCCAGCAGAAGGGCTTCCTGCCCTCCACGACGACGTAGATCCTTCTCCCCCTGCAGTTGATGATGTTGGGGATTTTGGCCAACTTTTCGCGAGCGACCGTCGCCTGCAGGGTGAAGTCGCCAGTCAAAAAGCCCTGCTTCGAGGTGAGCGCCTTTACTTCCTCGACCCTGCCGTACTGAGTGAAGAAAACGCCGACATGGTCTGGTGAGATGTCCATGGGCACTCCGTGCAGGGTGATCTTGGATCTGCGCGTGCCCATGTACTCAGTTTCCAGTAGCAGGGTCTTGGTCTGCATGATGGTGCCGGCCAGTTTTCTGGCCTCGTCGGCGGTGCTGAGCAGGACGTCCCACGTGGCGTAGCTGCGCCTAGCCACCATCTTGCCGTTGATTTTGAGGGCTTTGATGGCCTCCTCTATGGCGTCCCTGCTGACTCCGATGAGTTTGTGGCTTTTCAGGTCCTTGGTCAGCAGGGAGAGGATCCTGGGCTCGATCTCGCTCAGCGTTTCGGGTATCGGGAGGATTTCCGATCCCTTCACGTACTCTGCGTACTTGTCCTTGAGGGATTCGTAGTACGCAGCGCCCTTGAGTACTTTCTGGATGGTCCCCTCTTTCCATGCCATGCTGGTGGGTGCCGCTGCTGCTGGTTTCTGCTGTACAACTTCCGCCGACGTGGAGGGAACTGGAGATACTGGTGCCGCCGGTAGTGCCGGTAGTCTTGGTAGTCCAGGTAATCCGGGTGCTTCGGGTGCTTCTTGTGCGGGGGTGTTGGCGTAGCTGGCGGTAAGCGCCAGTCCCCCTCCGTGCCTCCCACCGACGCCATGGTGAGAGGAGTGTTGTTATCCGGCCCATCGGAGGCCATGCCTCCTACGTGGCCTTACACCGGACAACTGCTTCCCGGTGTTTCGCGTTTCGAAAAACACTACTTTTACGCTGGCCCGAGCAATAAACTCGGGCTGGAAAACAGTTGCCCAAGACACAAAGCAATGGCAAATATCACTGCGGAACAAATGCTACGCTTTGAGCTTCTTATTACAAAAAACAACACAAAATCCCGGGTGGGAAGTGGCTGGTGAGGGTAGGAAATGGCTGGTAATTATTTATTCAGCATAAATACATGAATTCTGGCACAAGGCCAACAAATGGGAGGGGGTACAAAAACTTGGGTTGGTCTTCCGTAACTATCTTATACCTAGCTAATCAGATTCACGACCCATACATACGTTACAATTTTCTCATTCACCATAAAAATTTGTCCATCAACACTCATACCTATCAAGCACCAAAATACCACAAAATCATACCAGGGACCTAAAAAACACCCCAAATGTACATAAAAATTTCTGATTTTTACAAAATATATACAATATCTTACAAAAATAAATTTAAAACTTTATTCATGAAATGACATGATGGGGAGGGGGAATGAAGAAACAAAAAACCCCAAAACAAAACACAATTTCAAATGAATATATATACACAATGTTAGTAAGACCCAAACACACCCACATAATTAAAGAGGCCACTGTATTCTGCCTTAAAAAAGAACAAAATCAAGCAGCTCTCTTTCTAAGGGGAATGGATAAGCAGGGGGCAAAAATAAATTGGACTGGAGAATGTATAAGGCTGACCCAGCCGAGAGTAAAAACGGGACAAAATAATACTCGGACAATGGGAATCTCGAACTGGATCATAACAAAAGCAATGGAGCCGGGAACAGGCGAGGACAAACACATTCACTCACATTAACTAGGCACAAAAAGAACTTCTACCTTAACCACGGGCGGGGTTCCAAAGGAATCCACCCCGATGCAACTAGCAGATCTAAAAGAGAAAATCAAGGCTAGCCCCGGTCACGCGAACCAGGCTCGCCGCATATACCCACCTTTCGCTGAACTCTGTCGGGTGCAGCCGTTTTCGTTCAGTTCTAATCTTAATTTTGAGCTGGTGCTCAAAATATCGGATTAGATCCTGATCCGAAAGACGACCGCCCCGCAAGACTTCCTCCAGACGCGTCATCCAAATCACCATTCTAGCCGTGGCCAGTAGCGACAGAAACACCATCCGCTTCACTCCAGAGTACGGGGGCGACACATTGTCCACAGCGTATGCGCGATCAATGAGCACAAGCTCCCGCGGCGCGATACGAGCAGTCAACTCGCCAACACGCGCCCACAACGGGCGAACGCGCGAACAATGGAAGAAGGCGTGCGCAGACGTCTCCTTAATTCCAAGGACGCAACGTTCACAATCTGGCAAATCCGCCAGGCCCATTGCGAAACGCTTGTCGTTGAGAGACAAACCATTCCGAGCCAATCGCCAGGTCAGAGAAAACTCAGAGTTGTTGAGCCAATCCGCACCCGGCGCCCAAGACCAATGAGAGCGGTACTCCTCTCTCGACATGCCGAGCTTACTCCACAGTTCATCCTTCACGGCGCCCTCCACTAATCCCCGATAGAAGATTCTCCTAGGCCGTGAAAGGTCATTGGACCATGGAATGGCCCGAAGGGCCGTCAGACATTCGAGCAGGAATTTCGGCCGCCCCCAAGGCCTATTGCTAGTCCTCAGGAGCGGGGGAGTGATAGTGAGGCTAGGGAACATGTCCCTCAATTCCCCCCGCAAGCAACCGATCTTCCTCCAACGCGCGCCTGAGGAATGCCAACCTCGAAGCGAGCACGTGGCTCCTCAAGTGTGGCATCCCCAGACCCCCTTGACACGGACGGAGGCAACAGACTCCTTTGTCGACCATGTGTTTGCGTCCTCTCCAAAGACAGGAGAATAGCAAACGCTCGAGCGCCTTCTCATGATCGTCACAAAGGGGAAGTACAGACAGCCGGTAAAGCATTCTGGGAAAGAGGTATGTATTACACACCTCCGCCAGACCCTTCACGGAGAGACTCCGTCGACGCCAAATCTCGACCGACGCGCCGACCTTTGCCTGTACTTCTGACCAGTTTTTCTCCAACTGTAAGTCCGGACCGAACCAAACTCCGAGGAGCTTGACCGGCCCGTCCGTCCAGTCGAAGGGCCCCGGGAGGGAAACACCCTTCCAGGCACCTAACCGCAAGCCGGACGACTTGTCGCGGTTAATTCTGGCCCCTGTTACCTGTTCGTACCGTTCAAGCGCCTTCTGTACCGCCCTTATGTCCCTGCGGGAGGACACAAAGGTCGTTACGTCATCGGCGTACGCGGAAACCCTGGCTCGAGCTCCACCAGGGACCTTGATTCCACGCAGGACCGGACTGCACGTCTCGTCCCTTAGCCGGCGAAGGAGAGGCTCCAACGCCAGGACGTAAAGGAGAGGCGACAGTGGACAACCCTGTCGGACCGACCTAGACAGCGCGAAAGCGCTCGACAGCTTCCCGTTCACCTGTACCACAGCCTTGGGGGAGCGATACAGAAGGCTAATCCAGCGGCTGAAGTCGGGTTTGAATCCGGCGGCCTGCAGGACAGCAGCCAGGTAGCCATGGTCAATCCTATCAAATGCCTTGGACTGATCCAAATTGATCAGCGCGGCCTCTTCGTCGTCTTCTACACCCTCTACGATCGTGCGGATCAAGTGCAGGTTGCTCTGAATTGTTCGTCCCTTCACAGAACAAGTCTGATCCGGTTCCAACAGAGACTCGGCAACTAGCTGCAAGCGATTCGTCAGGATCTTGGCCAAAATCTTTAACTCTGTGTTTAGCAGAGTTATGGGCCTGTAATCATCTAATCCCCGCCCAACCTTCTTGCCTTTTCCCAACAGCGTGATCACGCCCCTGGTGATCCGACCGGGGATGGACCCCTGCCGAAACCAGTGGTTGAACACGACAGTCAAGAGCGGGACAAAAAGGTGCGACATCCTCAAGTACAATTCATAGGGCAAACCATCCAAACCTGGCGACTTGCCACTGCCGGTCTTCTTCAAAGCCGCGTAGACTTCGTCCTCCGTAATCTCCCCTTCGCAGCTAGCCGCTTCAGCCGGCAAAAGCCGGGGAAAGTCAGCCAAATAGCTGCGAAACTCCTCGTCACGGAGACCAGGCTCCTTGGTAAACCGGTGTTCGAAATGCTGCCGGAACGCCTCGCACATGTCGTCGGTGGACCGAAGGAGATGCCCCTCCGGGTCGCGCACTTCTCGAATGTACCGATCGCCGGCCCGACGAATTTCTTCCTTGCGCAGTTCTGCGCCCATGTTCACAGCTTCGGAAGACATCTTGCTTAACTTAGCTCTAATTACCTGGCCCATATAGCGCTCGCTAGTCGTGCGCCTCAGGGCCTCCCTGGCTAAGGCTATCTCGAGGGGATCCCCACCAGCCTCCGCCCGGGCGAAATTAGCACTAAGTGTCTTTGCCTCCGCAGCCTTATCTAGTTTGAGCCGCTGGCTATATTTGGTGGCGAAAGACCTAATGGAGTCCTTAAGGTTAACCCACCACTTATTCCCAATGACTCGCCCAATTAACGCCCGCTGAACTAGTCTTGTCAGCTGGTCACGAAAGTCCCGCCTGTCCAGTAAGGACTGATTGAACTTCCAATAACCAGCCAACCTAGGCCTAAAGTCTAACACCACACGGGCACAAACGAGTTTGTGGTCCGTGTAGCCTAGCCAGTGGAACGTTGGACATTCTAAGAAGTCTATGTCGGCCACTCTCACTAACATCCTATCCAGGTACGCAGATACCCGGGTAGAAGGCCAATTAAGCGCCCACGTCCACATACTCCCATCCGGATGATCGACCCGGTATCTATCGACGAGACCAAATTCGTCGATCAGATCAACCAGGCTACGATCATCATTCCTCCCGCTAGCGCCCCTCCCTCTATCCCATTTGGGGGTTAGGATGGCATTCCAGTCCCCAACTAAGATTAGCCGTGTTGAATGCACCATAAAGGGCTCCAACAGCCGAAAGAAAGAGACACGCTCACCTTGCTTATTGGGCGCATAAACCGCAATCAACCGGAACGACTTGCTTTTCACTGCAATATCGGCCACGATCAGCCGGCCCTCGGCACCGACATGGACAAGGTCAACCTTCGCGTCCAGGGTACGCTTGACCAGCAAAGAAACACCTCTGGCTTGCCGGCTCCCATATGCTGAATAGACGACAAAGTCGTTAGACAGCACACAAGAATCGACTTCGCAAACAAAGTGAGTCTCTTGGATCGCGGCCACATCCACGCCGAAGGACAAGAGGTCACGAAGCAGGCGAGCCGCCTTACCCCGATCCCTCAGGCCCTTCGCATTCAAGCTGGCTATCTTAATAGACATCTTTTAAACCTGAAAAAGAAAAAAGAAAAAACAGGCAACAAAGGCTCTCTAATTGCATACGGGACGGAAATCTTTAGCAGAAAGGACCCCGACGGACTGTCCTAGGGAACCCGTTCCTACATCGGACGTAATCCGCCCGTCTAGGACAATCCCGCCGACGTCCGTGGGGTAAGTTAGTTTTACCACCCTATACAAACAGGGGTGGAGTAAAACAGGGAACCTCCCCGCACAATTTTTGGACATTTTTTTGAGTTCAGGAGTATTCTCCCTGAACCATTCTCAGCTTTGGATACAGTCTTTTAACTTCACTGATGTGGTCCCAGACCCGCAGGTTACCCCCGGTGTTTCTCACGAGGGTAATTACTCCTGGGGCCTGGGAAAAGTTCCTGGGGTCATCCGTGGACAAATTGTCAACAGAGGTTAACCTCAGTAGCGGCTTCAATAATTTCCGCCTTTGTGACGACCACTCTGCGGTTAAGTCCTCCGGAATTTTCATAAGCTCTTCCCCCCGGGGCAGGGCTTTTTTCTTTTTTGCCCGAGCGGGAGTGGGCATAGGAGAAGGGGTGGGAGTGGGGGTTAAAATCACATGTTTTAAGGGGGTCAATTTGAAGGTTGGAGACTGGGAAGCTTTCCGCGGGGACGAGGGAAGGCTCCTTGCTTTATCAGCGTAAGAACGTCTCTCCGGAGATACCGGCAGTGATGAACATTTCGCAGGAATTTTTTTTTTCCCTGCTTCTGCTTCTTCTTCGACTCTTGCTGGCTTCGTGGCGTTCCTCCTCCTCTTCCCTACCACGCTTCAGGGACGCTGATCTTTCCGTCTCCATGTCTTCCTCTACCACTTCCGGTTTTGGGGGGGATTTCTTCCCCTTCCCCTGTTTGGAGGGCGATTTTTCCACTGTCGGCTCTTTTGGCTTTGAAGGAGCCTTGGCAGGTGACGGCACCTTCGAAGGAGAAGGCGTTTTGGTCTTCTTCCTCGCCACCACCTGCCAATCGCCCTCCTTGTTCGCTCCTAGAGCTGGTGTTGGTGGCGCTGGTGCTGGTGTTGGTGACGCTGCTTCCTTTCCTCCTGTGGGTTTGTCCTGCTGCTTGGTTGGTTGGGTCTTCGGGGCCGGATTCTTTGTCGGGCACGCCTTGGCGACGTGCTCCGCCGCCCCACAGACCCAACAGCAAGGTTTCCTGCCCTCAACGATGACAAAAATGGCTCGTTTCCTGCAGGTGAGGATGTTTGGAATTTCTTCAATTTGCTTCTTGGAAAGGGTCATCTGCAGGGTCATGTCACCGTTCAGGAAACCCGCCTTAGAACGGCCCGAAGAGACCTCGGCAACCTTCCCAAATCTCGCGAAAAAGGCGCCGACGTGGTCCTCGGAGATATCCATGGGGACGCCGTGCAGTGTTACCTTTAACTTCCGCATCCCCATGTACTCTGTCAGGAACATGAGATTCTTGGTCTCCAGGACCACTCCAGTCAACTTCTTGGCCTCTTCGGGCGTGCCCAGCAGGACATCCCACGTTGCATTGCTCCTCCTCGCCACTGCCTTCGCTCTAATGTTCAGGGCCTGGATGGCCTCTTCCAAGCTATCCCTGTTGACCCCCACAACCTTTTGTGTTTTGCGGTCTTTGGAGATGAGGGATATTATCCTTGCTTCGACATCTGCCAACTTCTCTGGCACCGATAATAGCTCCGTGCCAGAAATGTAGCTTGCATATTTTTCCTTCAGGCTGTCATAATACTCCTCCCCCTTTATTTGCACCTTTCCTCCTTTCCAGCCAGAGGTAGAAGGTTTGGGGGAGGCTGGCACTGCCGCTGGTACCGGTCCGGGTCCTTCTGCTGGTACTTCTACGGAGGGTGACTCCCGTGGCGGTAATTGCCAGTCACCCTCCTTTCCTCCCACCGACGCCGTGGTGGGGGGAACGACTTCCACCGGCCCATCTGTGGCCATTGCCACAAAGTGGCCGAACACCGGACAACTGTTTTTCCGGTGTTTCGCGCGAGAAACGCTACTTTACCGTGGCCCGAGCTATAAACTCGGGCTGGAAAACCAGATTGTCAAGAAACAAGGAACTAACAAATATCACTGCGGAACAAATGTCAAACCTTGTTCTTATTACCATTCACTACACAACAAAAAGCCGGGTAGGAAATGGCTGGTTTTATTTATTTGTAAAATACAAATTGTGGCTCAAGGCCGAAAGGTGGGAGGGGGAAGAAAAACTCGGGTTGGTCTTCAGTACTCTATCCTATACCTAGCTAATCAGAATCACGACCCATACATGCGTTACAATGGTTCTCATTCACCATAAGAATTTGTCCATCACCACTCTTACTTATCATGCACCAAAATGCCGCAAAAAATAACATACCGAGGACCTACAAAACGCCCCAAGTGTGTATATAAAAATTTGTGAATATTTACAATAGTTTGCAAAAATAACTTTAAAAATCTTTTTTTCATGAAATGGAATGTCATGATGGGCAGGGGTATGAAGAAAACAATAAGTTCCCAAAACATAAAACAATTCAAATAAATGCATATACATCATGTTAGTAAGACCCAAACACACCCTCAAAAAATGAAGAGGCCGCTGTATTCTGCCTTGAAGGACAAAATCAAGGAGCTCTCTTCCTAAAGGGGGGCCTGGAGAGGCTGGGCAAAAAAATAAGTTGGACTGGAGAATATAAGACTGACCCAGCCGAGAATCAAAACATGGGACAAAAATAACAGTGGACAATGGGAATCTCGAACTGGGTCATAACAAAAGCAATGGAGCCGGGAACAGGCTAGGACAAACACATGCACTCGCATTAACTAGGTACACAAAAGAACTTCTTACCTAAACCATGGGAGGGGTTCCAACGGAATCCACCCCGATGCGCCTAGCAGATCTAGAAGAGAAAATCAAGGCTAGCCCCGGTCACGCGAACCAGGCTCGCTGCATTTATCCACCTTTCACCGAAGTCTGTCGGGTGCAGTCGTTTCCGTTCAGTTCTAATCTTCATTTTGAGCTGGTGCTCAAAATATCGGATTAGATCCTGATCCGAAAGACGGCCTCCCCGCAAGACTTCCTCCAGACGCGTCATCCAAATCACCATTCTAGCCGTGGCCAGTAGCGACAGAAACACCATCCGCTTCACACCAGAGTACGGGGGCGACACATTGTCCACAGCGTATGCGCGATCAATGAGCACAAGCTCCCGCGGCGAGATACGAGCAGTCAACTCGCCGACACGCGCCCACAACGGGCGAACGCGCGAACAATGGAAGAAGGCGTGCGCCGACGTCTCCTTAATTCCAAGGTTGCAACGTTCACAATCTGGCAAATCCGCCAGGCCCATTGCGAAACGCTTGTCATTGAGCGACAAACCATTCCGAGCCAATCGCCAGGTCAGAGAAAACTCAGAGTTGCTGAGCCAATCCGCACCTGGCGCCCAAGACCAATGAGAGCGGTACTCCACTCTCGACATGCCGAGCTTACTCCACAGCTTATCCTTCACGGCACCCTCCACTAATCCCTGATAGAAGAGTTTCCTAGGCTGTGAAAGGTCACTGGACCGTGGAATGGCCTGTAGGGCCGCCAGACATTCGAGCAGGAATTTCGGTCGCACCCAAGGCCTGACGGTCAGCCATAGGGTCGGGGGAGCGATGGTAAGGCAAGGGAACATGTCCCTCACTACCCCCGCCAGCAACCGATCTTCCTCCAACGCGCGCCTGAGAAATGCCAACCTCGAAGCGAGCACGTGGCTCCTCAAGTGTGGCATCCCCAGACCCCCTTGACACGGACGGAGGCAACAGACTCCTTTGTCGACCATGTGTTTGCGTCCTCTCCACAGGCAGGAGAATAGCAAACGCTCGAGCGCCTTCTCATGATCGTCACAAAGGGGAAGTACTGACAGCCGGTAAAGGATCATGGGAAAGAGGTATGTGTTGCACACCTCCGCCAAGCCCTTCACGGAGAGACCCCGTCGACGCCAAACCTTGACCGACGCGCCGACCTTTGCCAGTACTTCAGACCAGTTTTTCTCCAACTGTAAGTCCGGACCGAACCAAACTCCGAGGAGCTTGACCGGCCCGTCCGTCCAGTCGAAGGGCCCCGGGAGGGAAACACCCTTCCAAGCGCCTAACCGCAAGCCGGAAGACTTGTCGCAGTTAATTCTGGCCCCTGTCACCTTCTCGTACCGTACAAGCGCCTGCTGTACCGCCTCTATGTCCCTGCGGGAGGACACAAAGGTCGTTACGTCATCGGCGTACGCGGAAACCCTGGCTCGAGCTCCGCCAGGGACTGCGATTCCACGTAGGACCGGACTGCCCGTCTCGTCCCTTAGCCGGCGAAGGAGGGGCTCCAACGCCAGGACGTAAAGGAGAGAAGACAGTGGACAACCCTGTCGGACCGACCTAGACAGCGCGAAAGCGCCCGACAGCTTCCCGTTCACCTGTACCACAGCCTTGGGGGAGCGATACAGAAGGCTAATCCAGCGGCTGAAGTCGGGTTTGAATCCGGCGGCCTGCAGGACAGCAGCCAGGTAGCCATGGTCAATCCTATCAAATGCCTTGGACTGATCCAAATTGATCAGCGCGGCCTCATCGTCGTCTTCTACACCCTCTACGATCGTGCGAATCAAGTGCAGGTTGCTCTGAATTGTTCGTCCCTTCACAGAACAAGTCTGATCCGGTCCCAACAGAGACTCGGCAACTAGCTGCAAGCGATTCGTCAGGATCTTGGCCAAAATCTTTAACTCTGTGTTTAGCAGAGTTATGGGCCTGTAATCATCTAGTTCCCTCCCAACCTTCTTGCCTTTTCTCAACAGCGTGATCACGCCCCTGGTGATCCGACCGGGGATGGACCCCTGCCGAAACCAGTGGTTGAACACGACAGCCAAGAGCGGGACAAAAAGGTGCGACATCCTCAAGTACATTTCATAGGGCAAACCATCCAAGCCTGGCGACTTGCCTCTGCCGACCTTCTTCAAAGCCACGTAGATTTCGTCCTCCGTAATCTCCCCTTCGCAGCTAGCCGCTTCAGCCGGCAAGAGCCGGGGAAAGTCAGCCAAATAGCTGCGAAACTCCTCGTCACGGAGTCCGGGCTCCTTGGTAAATCGGTGTTCGAAATGCTGCCGGAACGCCTCGCACATGTCGTCGGTGGACCTTAGGAGATGTCCCTCCGGGTCGCGTACCTCTCGAATGTACCGGTCGCCGGCCTGGCGAATTTCTTCCTTGCGCAGTTCTGCGCCCATGTTCACAGCTTCGGAAGACATCTTGCTTAACTTAGCCCTAATTACCTGACCCATGTAGCGCCCGCTAGTCGAACGCTCCAGGGCCTCCCTGGCTAAGGCTATCTCTAGGGGATCCCCTCCAGCCTCCGCCCGGGTGAAATTAGCACTAAGTGTCTTTGCCTCCGCAGCCTTATCTAGGTTGAGCCGCTGGCTATATTTGGTGGCAAAAGACCTAATGGTGTCCTTAAGGTTAACCCACCACCTACTCCCAATGACTCGCCCAGTTAATTCCCGCTGAACTAGTTTTGTCAGCTGGTCACGAAAGTCCCGCCTGTCCAATAAGGACTGATTGAACTTCCAATAACCAGCCAACCTAGGCCTAAAGTCTAACACCACCCGGGCACAAACGAGTTTGTGGTCCGAGTAGCCTAACCAGTGAAACGTTGGACATTCTAAGAAGTCTATGTCGGCTTCTCTGACTAACATCCTATCCAGGTACGCGGATACCCGGGTAGAAGGCCAACTATGCGTCCACGTCCACATGCTCCCATCCGGATGATCGACCCGGTATCTATCGACGAGACCAAATTCGCCGATCAGATCAACCAGGCTACGATCACCACTCCACCCGCTAGCGCCCCTTCCTCTATCCCATTTGGGGGTTAGGACGGCATTCCAGTCCCCAACTAAGATTAGCCGTGTTGAATGCACCATGAAGGGCTCCAACAGCCGAAAGAAAGAGACACGCTCACCTGGGACATTGGGCGCATAAACCGCAATCAGCCGGAACGACTTGCTTTTCACAGCAATATCTGCCACGATCAGCCGGCCCTCGGCACCGACATGGACAAGGTCGATCCTCGCATCCAGGGTACGCTTGACCAGCAAAGAAACACCTCTGGCATGCCGGCTCCCATATGCTGAATAGACGACATAGTCGTTAGACAGCACACACGAGTCGACTTCGCAAACAAAGTGAGTCTCTTGGATCGCGGCCACATCCACGCCGAACGACAAGAGGTCACGAAGCAGGCGAGCCGCCTTACCCCGATCCCTCAGGCCATTCGCATTTAAGCTGGCTATCTTAATAGACATGATTTAGTTCTGAAAAGGAAAAAACAACAAAAACATGCAACAAAAGTACTAGTCACATACGGGACGGAAATCCCTAGCAGATAGGACCCCGACGGACTGTCCTAGGGAACCCGTTCCTACATCGGACGTAATCCGTCCGTCTAGGACAATGCCGCCAACGTCCGTGGGGTATGTTAGTTTCACTACCCTATAGAGACTGGGGTGGAGTAAAACAGGGGACCTCCCCGAACAATTTTTTTCCATTTTTTTGAGTTCAGGTGTGTTGTGCTGAACCATGGTAACTTTTGCAAAATGTCTCTTTGCTTCGTGGATGTGATCCCAGACCCTCAGGTTGCCACCGGTGTTCCTCACCAGGGTGATGACACCTGGGGCCTGGGGAAAGTTTCTGGGATTTTCAGTGTTCTTGCCCTCTACTGAGGTCAGCCTCAGCAGGGGCTTTAAGAGTTTTCGCCTCTGAGATGACCACTCAGAGGCAACGTCCTCACTCACTTTAAGGAGTGCTTCCCCTTGGGGCAGGGCTTTTTTCTTTTTTGCCCGAGAGGGAGTGGACATGGAAGAAGGGGAGGGAGTGGGGGTTAAAGTACATGATTTCAGGGGGGTCAGTTTAAAGACTGGGGACTGGGAGGCTTTTTGCGGGGATGAAGGAAGACTTCTTACCTTTAGTGCGTAAGTCTGTCTAGCAGGAGACACCGGTAGAGAGCTGCATTTTTCGGCTCGCGGCCTCCTTTCGTTGCTCCTGCTCCTTCTCCTGGCCTTTGTGTTGCTGTGTCGCTCCTCTGCCTCTTCCTCTCTCCCACGTTTCAGGGAGGGTGTCCTTTGTACTTCCATTTGTTGGGGGGAAGGACTTCTTCCCTTCCTCTGTTTGGGAGGAGACACCTCCTTTGGTTTTGCCGGCGCCTTTGCCGGGGACTCCCTTGGTTTGGTCGGAGTCGACAGCCCCACCGGGGTCTGCTTGGCGGGCGTCTTGACAGGTGGCGGCACATTGTCCGGGGAAGGTTTTTTAGGTTTCTTCCTGGCCACCACCTGCCATTCGCCGTCTTTGTTGCTCACGGGAGACTGTGTGGGTTGTGCTTGTTTTGCGCCATCCTTCGCCTGTGCCGCCGGTTGCTGCTTGACTGGTTGGGCTGGTTGGGCCTTTGAGGCCGGATTCTTGGTTGGGCACGCTTTTGCCACGTGCTCCGCCGACCCGCAGACCCAACAGCACGGCTTCCTGCCTTCCACGATGACGAAGATGGCACGACCCCTGCAGGTGAGGATGTTGGGGATTTTGGCGATGTTTTCCTTGTCCAGGGTCACCTGCAGGGTCATGTCTCCCGTGAGGAATCCTGCTTTCGACCGCAGCGAGGAGACTTCGGCCACCCTTCCATATTGGACGAAGAAGGCGCCGACGTGATCTTCATCAATGTCCATGGGGACGCCGTGCAGCGTGATTTTCACCTTCTTCGTGCCCATGTACTCCGTGTGGAACTGGAGCGTTTTGGTCTCCAGAACCACGCCGATTAAGTTCTTGGCTTCTTCGGCGGAGCCGAGCAGGACGTCCCACGTGGTGTTGCTTCTCCTCGCTACGGCCCTGGCTCTGATCTTCAGTGTCTGCAGTCCCTCCTCGAACGTATCCCTGGGGACGCCGATCAGTTTCTTGGTCTTCAGGTCCTTGGTGATCAGGGTGATGACTCTCGCCTCGATCTGCGCCAAGTGGTCCGGCTTCGAGACGAGCTCCGTCCCCCTGATATAGTCCGCGTAATCCTTTTGGATGGACTGGTAATAGTCCTCGTCCTTACGCGTGATCTTCTTGCCTCCCTTCCACCCAGAGGTCGAGGGTAAGGGGGACGCTGGTGCTGCTGCTGCTGCTGCTGCTGTCCGTGCCGGTGGGGGTGTTGCTGCTGCAGTTGCCGCCGGTCTGGACGCTGCTGCAGATCCGGTCGCTGGAGCAGGTTTGGTTGCTGCTGCTGCTGCACGTTTGGTTGCTGCTGCAGTCGCCGCTGCTGGATTGGTCGCTGCTGCAGGTGCAGTCGCCGCTGCTGGATTGGTCGCTGCTGCAGGTGCAGTCGCCGCTGCTGGGGTGGTCGCTGCTGCAGGTGCAGTCGCCGCTGCTGGTCTGGTCGCTGCTGCAGGTGCAGTCGCCGCTGCTGGGGTGGTCTCTGCTGCAGGTGCAGTCGCCGCTGCTGGGGTGGTCGCTGCTGACAGTGTGGCTGCCGCCGCCTCCGCTGGTGTGGGGGAGCCGAACAGCATGCTCTCCCACTCGGTCATGGTGCGGGCTATGACGTCGTCGTCGTCTGCGACACACAGTTGCCAGTCTCCCACCGACGCCGTGGTGGGAGTGCCGACTTCCCCGGTCCTTCTGTGGCCATGCCACAAAAGTGACCGATCACCGGACAACTTCTTTCCGGTGTTTCGCGTTTTCGAAGAAACCGCTACTTTACGCTGGCCCGAGCAATGAACTCGGGCTGGAAATCAGTTGTCCAAGAGACAAAGTGCGAGCAGATATCACTGCGGAACAACTACTCCACTAGGCTCTTCCAACGAACAGGGGGAAGTGGCTAGGCCGTGGCCATGCCACGAGGTGGACAACTGCTTCCCGGTGTTTCGCGTTCCGAAGAACACTACTTTTACGCTGGCCCGAGCAATAAACTCGGGCTGGAAAACAGTTCCCCAAGACACAAAGCAATGGCAAATATCACTGCGGAACAAATGCTACGCTTTGAGCTTCTTATTACAAAAAACAACACAAAATCCCGGGTGGGAAGTGGCTGGTTTTATTTATTCATTTTTACATGAATTATGGCACAAGGCCGAAAGGTGGGAGGGGGAACAAAACTTGGGGTGGTCTTCAGTTACTATGTCCTATACCTAGCTAATCAGAATCACGACCCATGCGTACGTTACAATGATTCTCATTCACCATAAGAATTTGTCCATCAACACTCGTACTTATCTAGCACCAAAATATCGCAAAAACATACCGGGGACCTACAAAAACGCCCCAAATGTACATAAAAATTTGTGATTATTTACAAAAATAGATTTTAAAATTTGTACATAAAAATTTGTGACTATTTACAATTATAGTACAAAAATAGATTTTAACATTTGTACATGAGATGATATGATGGGGAGGGGTATGAAGAAACAAAAAATCCCCAAAACAAAAAACAATTTCAAATGAATATTTATACAAAATGTTAGTAAGACCCAAACACACCCTCGTAATTAAAGAGGCCACTGTATTCTGCCTGTAGAGACAAAATCAAGCCGCTCTCTTTCTAAGGGGAATGGAGAAGCTGGGTACAAAAATAAATTGGACTGGAGAATATATAAGGCTGACCCAGCCGAGAATAAAACGGGACAAAATAATAATGGACAGTGGGAATCTCGAACTGGATCATAACAAAAGCAATGGAGCCGGGAACAGGCTAGGACAAATACATTCACTCACATTAACTAGGTATACAAAAGAAAGCTAACCTTAACCGCGGGAGGGGTTCCAGAGGAATCCACCCCGATGTGACTTGGCAGAACTAAAAAAGAAAATCAAGGCTCGCCCCGGTCACACGAACCAGGCTCGCTGCATATATCCACCTTTTGCTAAAGTCTGTCGGGTGCAGCCGTTTCCGTTCAGTTCTAATCTTCATTTTGAGCTGGTGCTCAAAATATCGGATTAGATCCTGATCCGAAAGACGACCTCCCCGCAAGACTTCCTCCAGACGCGTCATCCAAATCACCATTCTAGCCGTGGCCAGTAGCGACAGAAACACCATCCGCTTCACACCAGAGTACGGGGGCGACACATTGTCCACAGCGTATGCGCGATCAATGAGCACAAGCTCCCGCGGCGAGATACGAGCAGTCAACTCGCCGACACGCGCCCACAACGGGCGAACGCGCGAACAATGGAAGAAGGCGTGCGCCGACGTCTCCTTAATTCCAAGGTTGCAACGTTCACAGTCTGGCAAATCCGCCAGGCCCATTGCGAAACGCTTGTCATTGAGCGACAAACCATTCCGAGCCAATCGCCAGGTGAGAGAAAACTCAGAGTTGCTGAGCCAGTCCGCACCTGGCGCCCAAGACCAATGAGAGCGGTACTCCACTCTCGACATGCCGAGCTTACTCCACAGCTTATCCTTCACGGCACCCTCCACTAATCCCCGATAGAAGAGTTTCCTAGGCTGTGAAAGGTCACTGGACCGTGGAATGGCCTGTAAGGCCGCCAGACATTCGAGCAGGAATTTCGGTCGCACCCAAGGCCTGACGGTCAGCCATAGGGTCGGGGGAGCGATGGTAAGGCAAGGGAACATGTCCCTCACTACCCCCGCAAGCAACCGATCTTCCTCCAACGCGCGCCTGAGAAATGCCAACCTCGAAGCGAGCACGTGGCTCCTCAAGTGTGGCATCCCCAGACCCCCTTGACACGGACGGAGGCAACAGACTCCTTTGTCGACCATGTGTTTGCGTCCTCTCCACAGGCAGGAGAATAGCAAACGCTCGAGCGCCTTCTCATGATCGTCACAAAGGGGAAGTACTGACAGCCGGTAAAGGATCATGGGAAAGAGGTATGTGTTGCACACCTCCGCCAAGCCCTTCACGGAGAGACCCCGTCGACGCCAAACCTTGACCGACGCGCCGACCTTTGCCAGTACTTCAGACCAGTTTTTCTCCAACTGTAAGTCCGGACCGAACCAAACTCCGAGGAGCTTGACCGGCCCGTCCGTCCAGTCGAAGGGCCCCGGGAGGGAAACACCCTTCCAAGCGCCTAACCGCAAGCCGGAAGACTTGTCGCAGTTAATTCTGGCCCCTGTCACCTTCTCGTACCGTACAAGCGCCTGCTGTACCGCCTCTATGTCCCTGCGGGAGGACACAAAGGTCGTTACGTCATCGGCGTACGCGGAAACCCTGGCTCGAGCTCCGCCAGGGACTGCGATTCCACGTAGGACCGGACTGCCCGTCTCGTCCCTTAGCCGGCGAAGGAGGGGCTCCAACGCCAGGACGTAAAGGAGAGCAGACAGTGGACAACCCTGTCGGACCGACCTAGACAGCGCGAAAGCGCCCGACAGCTTCCCGTTCACCTGTACCACAGCCTTGGGGGAGCGATACAGAAGGCTAATCCAGCGGCTGAAGTCGGGTTTGAATCCGGCGGCCTGCAGGACAGCAGCCAGGTAGCCATGGTCAATCCTATCAAATGCCTTGGACTGATCCAAATTGATCAGCGCGGCCTCATCGTCGTCTTCTACACCCTCTACGATCGTGCGAATCAAGTGCAGGTTGCTCTGAATTGTTCGTCCCTTCACAGAACAAGTCTGATCCGGTCCCAACAGAGACTCGGCAACTAGCTGCAAGCGATTCGTCAGGATCTTGGCCAAAATCTTTAACTCTGTGTTTAGCAGAGTTATGGGCCTGTAATCATCTAGTTCCCTCCCAACCTTCTTGCCTTTTCTCAACAGCGTGATCACGCCCCTGGTGATCCGACCGGGGATGGACCCCTGCCGAAACCAGTGGTTGAACACGACAGCCAAGAGCGGGACAAAAAGGTGCGACATCCTCAAGTACATTTCATAGGGCAAACCATCCAAGCCTGGCGACTTGCCTCTGCCGACCTTCTTCAAAGCCACGTAGATTTCGTCCTCCGTAATCTCCCCTTCGCAGCTAGCCGCTTCAGGCCGGCAAAAGCCGGGGAAAGTCAGCCAAATAGCTGCGAAACTCCTCGTCACGGAGTCCAGGCTCCTTGGTAAATCGGTGTTCGAAATGCTGCCGGAACGCCTCGCACATGTCGTTGGTGGACCTTAGGAGATGTCCCTCCGGGTCGCGTACCTCTCGAATGTACCGGTCGCCGGCCTGGCGAATTTCTTCCTTGCGCAGTTCTGCGCCCATGTTCACAGCTTCGGAAGACATCTTGCTTAACTTAGCCCTAATTACCTGACCCATGTAGCGCCCGCTAGTCGAGCGCTCCAGGGCCTCCTGGCTAAGGCTATCTCTAGGGGATCCCCTCCAGCCTCCGCCCGGGTGAAATTAGCACTAAGTGTCTTTGCCTCCGCAGCCTTATCTAGGTTGAGCCGCTGGCTATATTTGGTGGCGAAAGACCTAATGGTGTCCTTAAGGTTAACCCACCACCTACTCCCAATGACTCGCCCAGTTAATTCCCGCTGAACTAGTTTTGTCAGCTGGTCACGAAAGTCCCGTCTGTCCAATAAGGACTGATTGAACTTCCAATAACCAGCCAACCTAGGCCTAAAGTCTAATACGACCCGGGCACAAACGAGTTTGTGGTCCGAGTAGCCTAGCCAGTGGAACGTTGGACATTCTAAGAAGTCTATGTCGGCTTCTCTGACTAACATCCTATCCAGGTACGCGGATACCCGGGTAGAAGGCCAACTATGCGTCCACGTCCACATGCTCCCATCCGGATGATCGACCCGGTATCTATCGACGAGACCAAATTCGCCGATCAGATCAACCAGGCTACGATCACCACTCCACCCGCTAGCGCCCCTTCCTCTATCCCATTTGGGGGTTAGGACGGCATTCCAGTCCCCAACTAAGATTAGCCGTGTTGAATGCACCATGAAGGGCTCCAACAGCCGAAAGAAAGAGACACGCTCACCTGGGACATTGGGCGCATAAACCGCAATCAGCCGGAACGACTTGCTTTTCACTGCAATATCTGCCACGATCAGCCGGCCCTCGGCACCGACATGGACAAGGTCGATCCTCGCATCCAGGGTACGCTTGACCAGCAAAGAAACACCTCTGGCATGCCGGCTCCCATATGCTGAATAGACGACATAGTCGTTAGACAGCACACACGAGTCGACTTCGCAAACAAAGTGAGTCTCTTGGATCGCGGCCACATCCACGCCGAACGACAAGAGGTCACGAAGCAGGCGAGCCGCCTTACCCCGATCCCTCAGGCCATTCGCATTTAAGCTGGCTATCTTAATAGACATGATTTAGTTCTGAAAAGGAAAAAACAACAAAAACATGCAACAAAAGTACTAGTCACATACGGGACGGAAATCCCTAGCAGATAGGACCCCGACGGACTGTCCTAGGGGAACCCGTTCCTACATCGGACGTAATCCGTCCGTCTAGGACAATGCCGCCAACGTCCGTGGGGTATGTTAGTTTCACTACCCTATAGAGACTGGGGTGGAGTAAAACAGGGGACCTCCCCGAACAATTTTTTTCCATTTTTTTGAGTTCAGGTGTGTTGTGCTGAACCATGGTAACTTTTGCAAAATGTCTCTTTGCTTCGTGGATGTGATCCCAGACCCTCAGGTTGCCACCGGTGTTCCTCACCAGGGTGATGACACCTGGGGCCTGGGGAAAGTTTCTAGGATCTTCAACTGGTTTGCCCTCCACTGAAGTCAGCTTCAGCAGGGGCTTTAAGAGTTTTCGCCTCTGAGATGACCACTCAGAGGCAACGTCCTCACTCACTTTAAGGAGTGCTTCCCCTTGGGGCAGGGCTTTTTTCTTTTTTTGCCCGAGAGGGAGTGGACAGAGGAGGAGGGGAGGGAGTGGGGGTTAAAGTACATGATTTCAGGGGGGTCAGTTTAAAGACTGGGGACTGGGAGGCTTTTTGCGGGGATGAAGGAAGACTTCTTACCTTTAGTGCATAAGTCTGTTTAACCGGAGACACTGGTAGAGAGCTGCATTTTTCGGCTCGCGGCCTCCTTTCGTTGCTCCGGCTCCTTCTCCTGGCCTTTGTGTTGTTGTGCTGCTCCTCTGCCTCTTCCTCTCTCCCACGTTTCAGGGAGGGTGTCCTTTGTACTTCCATTTGCTGGGGGGAAGGACTTCTTGCCTTCCTCTGTTTGGGAGGAGACACCTCCTTTGGTTTTGCCGGCGCCTTCGCCGGGGACTCCTTAGGTTTGGTAGGAGTCGACAGCCCCACCGGGGTCTGCTTGGCAGGCGTCTTGACAGGTGGCGGCACATTGTCCGGGGAAGGTTTTTTGGCTTTCTTCCTGGCCACCACCTGCCATTCGCCGTTCTTGTTGGTCACGGGAGACTGCGTAGGTTGTGCTTGTTTTCCGCCATCCTTCTCCTGCGCCGCTGGTTGCTGCTTGACCGGTTGGGCTGGTTGGGCCTTTAGGGCCGGATTCTTGGTTGGGCACGCTTTTGCCACGTGCTCCGCCGACCCGCAGACCCAACAGCACGGCTTCCTGCCTTCTACGATGACGAAGATGGCGCGACCCCTGCAGGTGAGGATGTTGGGGATCTTTGCGATGTTTTCCTTGTCCAGGGTCACCTGCAGGGTCATGTCTCCCGTGAGGAATCCTGCTTTCGACCGCAGCGAGGAGACTTCGGACCACCCTTCCATATTGCACGAAGAAGGCGCCGACGTGATCTTCATCAATGTCCATGGGGACGCCGTGCAGCGTGATTTTCACCTTCTTCGTGCCCATGTACTCCGTGTGGAACTGGAGCGTTTTGGTTTCCAGAACCACGCCGATTAAGTTCTTGGCTTCATCGGCGGAGCCGAGCAGGACGTCCCACGTGGTGTTGCTTCTCCTCGCTACGGCCCTGGCTCTGATCTTCAGTGTCTGCAGTCCCTCCTCGAACGTATCCCTGGGGACGCCGATCAGTTTCTTGGTCTTCAGGTCCTTGGTGATCAGGGTGATGACCCTCGCCTCGATCTGCGCCAAGTGGTCCGGCTTCGAGACGAGCTCCGTCCCCCTGATGTAGTCCGCGTAATCCTTTTGGATGGACTGGTAATAGTCCTCGTCCTTACGCGTGATCTTCTTGCCTCCTTTCCACCCAGAGGTCGAGGGTAAGGGGGACGCTGGTGCTGCTGCTGCTGCTGCTGCTGCTGTCCGTGCCGGCGGGGGTGTTGCTGCTGCAGTTGCCGCCGGTCTGGACACTGCTGCAGATCCGGTCGCTGGAGCAGGTTTGGTTGCTGCTGCTGCTGCACGTTTGGTTGCTGCTGCAGTCGCCGCTGCTGGATTGGTCGCTGCTGCAGGTGCAGTCGCCGCTGCTGGATTGGTCGCTGCTGCAGGTGCAGTCGCCGCTGCTGGGGTGGTCGCTGCTGCAGGTGCAGTCGCCGCTGCTGGTCTGGTCGCTGCTGCAGGTGCAGTCGCCGCTGCTGGGGTGGTCTCTGCTGCAGGTGCAGTCGCCGCTGCTGGTCCGGTCGCTGCTGACAGTGTGGCCGCCGCCGCCTCCGCTGGTGTGGGGGAGCCGAACAGCATGCTCTCCCACTCGGTCATGGTGCGGGCTATGACGTCGTCGTCGTCTGCGTCACACAGTTGCCAATCTCCCACCGACGCCGTGGTGGGAGTGCCGACTTCCCCGGTCCTTCTGTGGCCATGCCACAAAAGTGACCGATCACCGGACAACTTCTTTCCGGTGTTTCGCGTTTTCGAAGAAACCGCTACTTTACGCTGGCCCGAGCAATGAACTCGGGCTGGAAATCAGTTGTCCAAGAGACAAAGTGCGAGCAGATATCACTGCGGAACAACTACTCCACTAGGCTCTTCCAACGAACAGGGGGGAAGTGGCTAGGCCGTGGCCATGCCACGAGGTGGACAACTGCTTCCCGGTGTTTCGCGTTCCGAAGACCACTACTTTTACGCTGGCCCGAGCAATAAACTCGGGCTGGAAAACAGTATGTCCGAGAGACAGAGTGCGAACAAATAACACGGAGGAACAAATGCTCCACTAAGCTCCCACAACACAAAATCCACACAAACAAAAGTCTGGGGGGAAGTGGCTGGTTTTATTTATTCATTTTTACATGAATTATGGCTCAAGGCCGAAAGGTGGGAGGGGGAACAAAACTTGGGGTGGTCTTCAGTTACTATGTCCTATACCTAGCTAATCAGATTCACGACCCATGCATACGTTACAATGATTCTCATTCACCATAAGAATTTGTCCATCAACACTCATACTTATCTAGCACCAAAATATCGCAAAAACATACCGGGGACCTACAAAACGCCCCAAATGTACATAAAAATTTGTGATTATTTACAAAAATAGATTTTACAATTTGTACATAAAAATTTGTGACTATTTACAAGTATAATACAAAAATAGATTTTAACATTTGTACATGCGATGATGTGATGGGAAGGGGTATGAAGAAACAAAAATCCCCAAAACAAAAAACAATTTCAAATGAATATTTATACAAGATGTTAGTAAGACCCAAACACACCCTCGTAATTAAAGAGGCCACTGTATTCTGCCTGTAGAGACAAAATCAAGCCGCTCTCTTTCTAAGGGGAATGGAGAAGCTGGGTACAAAAATAAATTGGACTGGAGAATATATAAGGCTGACCCAGCCGAGAATAAAACGGGACAAAATAACAATGGTCAGTGGGAATCTCGAACTGGATCATAACAAAAGCAATGGAGCCGGGAACAGGCTAGGACAAATACATTCACTCACATTAACTAGGTATACAAAAGAAAGCTAACCTTAACCGCGGGAGGGGTTCCAGAGGAATCCACCCCGATGTGACTTGGCAGAACTAAAAAAAGAAAATCAAGGCTAGCCCCGGTCACACGAACCAGGCTCGCTGCATATATCCACCTTTTGCTAAAGTCTGTCGGGTGCAGCCGTTTCCGTTCAGTTCTAATCTTCATTTTGAGCTGGTGCTCAAAATATCGGATTAGATCCTGATCCGAAAGACGACCTCCCCGCAAGACTTCCTCCAGACGCGTCATCCAAATCACCATTCTAGCCGTGGCCAGTAGCGACAGAAACACCATCCGCTTCACACCAGAGTACGGGGGCGACACATTGTCCACAGCGTATGCGCGATCAATGAGCACAAGCTCCCGCGGCGAGATACGAGCAGTCAACTCGCCGACACGCGCCCACAACGGGCGAACGCGCGAACAATGGAAGAAGGCGTGCGCCGACGTCTCCTTAATTCCAAGGTTGCAACGTTCACAGTCTGGCAAATCCGCCAGGCCCATTGCGAAACGCTTGTCATTGAGCGACAAACCATTCCGAGCCAATCGCCAGGTGAGAGAAAACTCAGAGTTGCTGAGCCAGTCCGCACCTGGCGCCCAAGACCAATGAGAGCGGTACTCCACTCTCGACATGCCGAGCTTACTCCACAGCTTATCCTTCACGGCACCCTCCACTAATCCCCGATAGAAGAGTTTCCTAGGCTGTGAAAGGTCACTGGACCGTGGAATGGCCTGTAAGGCCGCCAGACATTCGAGCAGGAATTTCGGTCGCACCCAAGGCCTGACGGTCAGCCATAGGGTCGGGGGAGCGATGGTAAGGCAAGGGAACATGTCCCTCACTACCCCCGCAAGCAACCGATCTTCCTCCAACGCGCGCCTGAGAAATGCCAACCTCGAAGCGAGCACGTGGCTCCTCAAGTGTGGCATCCCCAGACCCCCTTGACACGGACGGAGGCAACAGACTCCTTTGTCGACCATGTGTTTGCGTCCTCTCCACAGGCAGGAGAATAGCAAACGCTCGAGCGCCTTCTCATGATCGTCACAAAGGGGAAGTACTGACAGCCGGTAAAGGATCATGGGAAAGAGGTATGTGTTGCACACCTCCGCCAAGCCCTTCACGGAGAGACCCCGTCGACGCCAAACCTTGACCGACGCGCCGACCTTTGCCAGTACTTCAGACCAGTTTTTCTCCAACTGTAAGTCCGGACCGAACCAAACTCCGAGGAGCTTGACCGGCCCGTCCGTCCAGTCGAAGGGCCCCGGGAGGGAAACACCCTTCCAAGCGCCTAACCGCAAGCCGGAAGACTTGTCGCAGTTAATTCTGGCCCCTGTCACCTTCTCGTACCGTACAAGCGCCTGCTGTACCGCCTCTATGTCCCTGCGGGAGGACACAAAGGTCGTTACGTCATCGGCGTACGCGGAAACCCTGGCTCGAGCTCCGCCAGGGACTGCGATTCCACGTAGGACCGGACTGCCCGTCTCGTCCCTTAGCCGGCGAAGGAGGGGCTCCAACGCCAGGACGTAAAGGAGAGCAGACAGTGGACAACCCTGTCGGACCGACCTAGACAGCGCGAAAGCGCCCGACAGCTTCCCGTTCACCTGTACCACAGCCTTGGGGGAGCGATACAGAAGGCTAATCCAGCGGCTGAAGTCGGGTTTGAATCCGGCGGCCTGCAGGACAGCAGCCAGGTAGCCATGGTCAATCCTATCAAATGCCTTGGACTGATCCAAATTGATCAGCGCGGCCTCATCGTCGTCTTCTACACCCTCTACGATCGTGCGAATCAAGTGCAGGTTGCTCTGAATTGTTCGTCCCTTCACAGAACAAGTCTGATCCGGTCCCAACAGAGACTCGGCAACTAGCTGCAAGCGATTCGTCAGGATCTTGGCCAAAATCTTTAACTCTGTGTTTAGCAGAGTTATGGGCCTGTAATCATCTAGTTCCCTCCCAACCTTCTTGCCTTTTCTCAACAGCGTGATCACGCCCCTGGTGATCCGACCGGGGATGGACCCCTGCCGAAACCAGTGGTTGAACACGACAGCCAAGAGCGGGACAAAAAGGTGCGACATCCTCAAGTACATTTCATAGGGCAAACCATCCAAGCCTGGCGACTTGCCTCTGCCGACCTTCTTCAAAGCCACGTAGATTTCGTCCTCCGTAATCTCCCCTTCGCAACTAGCCGCTTCAGCCGGCAAAAGCCGGGGAAAGTCAGCCAAATAGCTGCGAAACTCCTCGTCACGGAGTCCAGGCTCCTTGGTAAATCGGTGTTCGAAATGCTGCCGGAACGCCTCGCACATGTCGTTGGTGGACCTTAGGAGATGTCCCTCCGGGTCGCGTACCTCTCGAATGTACCGGTCGCCGGCCTGGCGAATTTCTTCCTTGCGCAGTTCTGCGCCCATGTTCACAGCTTCGGAAGACATCTTGCTTAACTTAGCCCTAATTACCTGACCCATGTAGCGCCCGCTAGTCGAGCGCTCCAGGGCCTCCCTGGCTAAGGCTATCTCTAGGGGATCCCCTCCAGCCTCCGCCCGGGTGAAATTAGCACTAAGTGTCTTTGCCTCCGCAGCCTTATCTAGGTTGAGCCGCTGGCTATATTTGGTGGCGAAAGACCTAATGGTGTCCTTAAGGTTAACCCACCACCTACTCCCAATGACTCGCCCAGTTAATTCCCGCTGAACTAGTTTTGTCAGCTGGTCACGAAAGTCCCGTCTGTCCAATAAGGACTGATTGAACTTCCAATAACCAGCCAACCTAGGCCTAAAGTCTAATACGACCCGGGCACAAACGAGTTTGTGGTCCGAGTAGCCTAGCCAGTGGAACGTTGGACATTCTAAGAAGTCTATGTCGGCTTCTCTGACTAACATCCTATCCAGGTACGCGGATACCCGGGTAGAAGGCCAACTATGCGTCCACGTCCACATGCTCCCATCCGGATGATCGACCCGGTATCTATCGACGAGACCAAATTCGCCGATCAGATCAACCAGGCTACGATCACCACTCCACCCGCTAGCGCCCCTTCCTCTATCCCATTTGGGGGTTAGGACGGCATTCCAGTCCCCAACTAAGATTAGCCGTGTTGAATGCACCATGAAGGGCTCCAACAGCCGAAAGAAAGAGACACGCTCACCTGGGACATTGGGCGCATAAACCGCAATCAGCCGGAACGACTTGCTTTTCACTGCAATATCTGCCACGATCAGCCGGCCCTCGGCACCGACATGGACAAGGTCGATCCTCGCATCCAGGGTACGCTTGACCAGCAAAGAAACACCTCTGGCATGCCGGCTCCCATATGCTGAATAGACGACATAGTCGTTAGACAGCACACACGAGTCGACTTCGCAAACAAAGTGAGTCTCTTGGATCGCGGCCACATCCACGCCGAACGACAAGAGGTCACGAAGCAGGCGAGCCGCCTTACCCCGATCCCTCAGGCCATTCGCATTTAAGCTGGCTATCTTAATAGACATGATTTAGTTCTGAAAAGGAAAAAACAACAAAAACATGCAACAAAAGTACTAGTCACATACGGGACGGAAATCCCTAGCAGATAGGACCCCGACGGACTGTCCTAGGGAACCCGTTCCTACATCGGACGTAATCCGTCCGTCTAGGACAATGCCGCCAACGTCCGTGGGGTATGTTAGTTTCACTACCCTATAGAGACTGGGGTGGAGTAAAACAGGGGACCTCCCCGAACAATTTTTTTCCATTTTTTTGAGTTCAGGTGTGTTGTGCTGAACCATGGTAACTTTTGCAAAATGTCTCTTTGCTTCGTGGATGTGATCCCAGACCCTCAGGTTGCCACCGGTGTTCCTCACCAGGGTGATGACACCTGGGGCCTGGGGAAAGTTTCTAGGATCTTCAACTGGTTTGCCCTCCACTGAAGTCAGCTTCAGCAGGGGCTTTAAGAGTTTTCGCCTCTGAGATGACCACTCAGAGGCAACGTCCTCACTCACTTTAAGGAGTGCTTCCCCTTGGGGCAGGGCTTTTTTCTTTTTTGCCCGAGAGGGAGTGGACAGAGGAGGAGGGGAGGGAGTGGGGGTTAAAGTACATGATTTCAGGGGGGTCAGTTTAAAGACTGGGGACTGGGAGGCTTTTTGCGGGGATGAAGGAAGACTTCTTACCTTTAGTGCATAAGTCTGTTTAACCGGAGACACTGGTAGAGAGCTGCATTTTTCGGCTCGCGGCCTCCTTTCGTTGCTCCGGCTCCTTCTCCTGGCCTTTGTGTTGTTGTGCTGCTCCTCTGCCTCTTCCTCTCTCCCACGTTTCAGGGAGGGTGTCCTTTGTACTTCCATTTGCTGGGGGGAAGGACTTCTTGCCTTCCTCTGTTTGGGAGGAGACACCTCCTTTGGTTTTGCCGGCGCCTTCGCCGGGGACTCCTTAGGTTTGGTAGGAGTCGACAGCCCCACCGGGGTCTGCTTGGCAGGCGTCTTGACAGGTGGCGGCACATTGTCCGGGGAAGGTTTTTTGGCTTTCTTCCTGGCCACCACCTGCCATTCGCCGTTCTTGTTGGTCACGGGAGACTGCGTAGGTTGTGCTTGTTTTCCGCCATCCTTCTCCTGCGCCGCTGGTTGCTGCTTGACCGGTTGGGCTGGTTGGGCCTTTAGGGCCGGATTCTTGGTTGGGCACGCTTTTGCCACGTGCTCCGCCGACCCGCAGACCCAACAGCACGGCTTCCTGCCTTCTACGATGACGAAGATGGCGCGACCCCTGCAGGTGAGGATGTTGGGGATCTTTGCGATGTTTTCCTTGTCCAGGGTCACCTGCAGGGTCATGTCTCCCGTGAGGAATCCTGCTTTCGACCGCAGCGAGGAGACTTCGGCCACCCTTCCATATTGCACGAAGAAGGCGCCGACGTGATCTTCATCAATGTCCATGGGGACGCCGTGCAGCGTGATTTTCACCTTCTTCGTGCCCATGTACTCCGTGTGGAACTGGAGCGTTTTGGTTTCCAGAACCACGCCGATTAAGTTCTTGGCTTCATCGGCGGAGCCGAGCAGGACGTCCCACGTGGTGTTGCTTCTCCTCGCTACGGCCCTGGCTCTGATCTTCAGTGTCTGCAGTCCCTCCTCGAACGTATCCCTGGGGACGCCGATCAGTTTCTTGGTCTTCAGGTCCTTGGTGATCAGGGTGATGACCCTCGCCTCGATCTGCGCCAAGTGGTCCGGCTTCGAGACGAGCTCCGTCCCCCTGATGTAGTCCGCGTAATCCTTTTGGATGGACTGGTAATAGTCCTCGTCCTTACGCGTGATCTTCTTGCCTCCTTTCCACCCAGAGGTCGAGGGTAAGGGGGACGCTGGTGCTGCTGCTGCTGCTGCTGCTGCTGTCCGTGCCGGCGGGGGTGTTGCTGCTGCAGTTGCCGCCGGTCTGGACACTGCTGCAGATCCGGTCGCTGGAGCAGGTTTGGTTGCTGCTGCTGCTGCACGTTTGGTTGCTGCTGCAGTCGCCGCTGCTGGATTGGTCGCTGCTGCAGGTGCAGTCGCCGCTGCTGGATTGGTCGCTGCTGCAGGTGCAGTCGCCGCTGCTGGGGTGGTCGCTGCTGCAGGTGCAGTCGCCGCTGCTGGTCTGGTCGCTGCTGCAGGTGCAGTCGCCGCTGCTGGGGTGGTCTCTGCTGCAGGTGCAGTCGCCGCTGCTGGTCCGGTCGCTGCTGACAGTGTGGCCGCCGCCGCCTCCGCTGGTGTGGGGGAGCCGAACAGCATGCTCTCCCACTCGGTCATGGTGCGGGCTATGACGTCGTCGTCGTCTGCGTCACACAGTTGCCAATCTCCCACCGACGCCGTGGTGGGAGTGCCGACTTCCCCGGTCCTTCTGTAGCCATGCCACAAAAGTGACCGATCACCGGACAACTTCTTTCCGGTGTTTCGCGTTTTCGAAGAAACCGCTACTTTACGCTGGCCCGAGCAATGAACTCGGGCTGGAAATCAGTTGTCCAAGAGACAAAGTGCGAGCAGATATCACTGCGGAACAACTACTCCACTAGGCTCTTCCAACGAACAGGGGGGAAGTGGCTAGGCCGTGGCCATGCCACGAGGTGGACAACTGCTTCCCGGTGTTTCGCGTTCCGAAGACCACTACTTTTACGCTGGCCCGAGCAATAAACTCGGGCTGGAAAACAGTATGTCCGAGAGACAGAGTGCGAACAAATAACACGGAGGAACAAATGCTCCACTAAGCTCCCACAACACAAAATCCACACAAACAAAAGTCTGGGGGGAAGTGGCTGGTTTTATTTATTCATTTTTACATGAATTATGGCTCAAGGCCGAAAGGTGGGAGGGGGAACAAAACTTGGGGTGGTCTTCAGTTACTATGTCCTATACCTAGCTAATCAGATTCACGACCCATGCATACGTTACAATGATTCTCATTCACCATAAGAATTTGTCCATCAACACTCATACTTATCTAGCACCAAAATATCGCAAAAACATACCGGGGACCTACAAAACGCCCCAAATGTACATAAAAATTTGTGATTATTTACAAAAATAGATTTTACAATTTGTACATAAAAATTTGTGACTATTTACAAGTATAATACAAAAATAGATTTTAACATTTGTACATGCGATGATGTGATGGGAAGGGGTATGAAGAAACAAAAATCCCCAAAACAAAAAACAATTTCAAATGAATATTTATACAAGATGTTAGTAAGACCCAAACACACCCTCGTAATTAAAGAGGCCACTGTATTCTGCCTGTAGAGACAAAATCAAGCCGCTCTCTTTCTAAGGGGAATGGAGAAGCTGGGTACAAAAATAAATTGGACTGGAGAATATATAAGGCTGACCCAGCCGAGAATAAAACGGGACAAAATAACAATGGTCAGTGGGAATCTCGAACTGGATCATAACAAAAGCAATGGAGCCGGGAACAGGCTAGGACAAATACATTCACTCACATTAACTAGGTATACAAAAAGAAAGCTAACCTTAACCGCGGGAGGGGTTCCAGAGGAATCCACCCCGATGTGACTTGGCAGAACTAAAAAAGAAAATCAAGGCTAGCCCCGGTCACACGAACCAGGCTCGCTGCATATATCCACCTTTTGCTAAAGTCTGTCGGGTGCAGCCGTTTCCGTTCAGTTCTAATCTTCATTTTGAGCTGGTGCTCAAAATATCGGATTAGATCCTGATCCGAAAGACGACCTCCCCGCAAGACTTCCTCCAGACGCGTCATCCAAATCACCATTCTAGCCGTGGCCAGTAGCGACAGAAACACCATCCGCTTCACACCAGAGTACGGGGGCGACACATTGTCCACAGCGTATGCGCGATCAATGAGCACAAGCTCCCGCGGCGAGATACGAGCAGTCAACTCGCCGACACGCGCCCACAACGGGCGAACGCGCGAACAATGGAAGAAGGCGTGCGCCGACGTCTCCTTAATTCCAAGGTTGCAACGTTCACAGTCTGGCAAATCCGCCAGGCCCATTGCGAAACGCTTGTCATTGAGCGACAAACCATTCCGAGCCAATCGCCAGGTGAGAGAAAACTCAGAGTTGCTGAGCCAGTCCGCACCTGGCGCCCAAGACCAATGAGAGCGGTACTCCACTCTCGACATGCCGAGCTTACTCCACAGCTTATCCTTCACGGCACCCTCCACTAATCCCCGATAGAAGAGTTTCCTAGGCTGTGAAAGGTCACTGGACCGTGGAATGGCCTGTAAGGCCGCCAGACATTCGAGCAGGAATTTCGGTCGCACCCAAGGCCTGACGGTCAGCCATAGGGTCGGGGGAGCGATGGTAAGGCAAGGGAACATGTCCCTCACTACCCCCGCAAGCAACCGATCTTCCTCCAACGCGCGCCTGAGAAATGCCAACCTCGAAGCGAGCACGTGGCTCCTCAAGTGTGGCATCCCCAGACCCCCTTGACACGGACGGAGGCAACAGACTCCTTTGTCGACCATGTGTTTGCGTCCTCTCCACAGGCAGGAGAATAGCAAACGCTCGAGCGCCTTCTCATGATCGTCACAAAGGGGAAGTACTGACAGCCGGTAAAGGATCATGGGAAAGAGGTATGTGTTGCACACCTCCGCCAAGCCCTTCACGGAGACCCCGTCGACGCCAAACCTTGACCGACGCGCCGACCTTTGCCAGTACTTCAGACCAGTTTTTCTCCAACTGTAAGTCCGGACCGAACCAAACTCCGAGGAGCTTGACCGGCCCGTCCGTCCAGTCGAAGGGCCCCGGGAGGGAAACACCCTTCCAAGCGCCTAACCGCAAGCCGGAAGACTTGTCGCAGTTAATTCTGGCCCCTGTCACCTTCTCGTACCGTACAAGCGCCTGCTGTACCGCCTCTATGTCCCTGCGGGAGGACACAAAGGTCGTTACGTCATCGGCGTACGCGGAAACCCTGGCTCGAGCTCCGCCAGGGACTGCGATTCCACGTAGGACCGGACTGCCCGTCTCGTCCCTTAGCCGGCGAAGGAGGGGCTCCAACGCCAGGACGTAAAGGAGAGCAGACAGTGGACAACCCTGTCGGACCGACCTAGACAGCGCGAAAGCGCCCGACAGCTTCCCGTTCACCTGTACCACAGCCTTGGGGGAGCGATACAGAAGGCTAATCCAGCGGCTGAAGTCGGGTTTGAATCCGGCGGCCTGCAGGACAGCAGCCAGGTAGCCATGGTCAATCCTATCAAATGCCTTGGACTGATCCAAATTGATCAGCGCGGCCTCATCGTCGTCTTCTACACCCTCTACGATCGTGCGAATCAAGTGCAGGTTGCTCTGAATTGTTCGTCCCTTCACAGAACAAGTCTGATCCGGTCCCAACAGAGACTCGGCAACTAGCTGCAAGCGATTCGTCAGGATCTTGGCCAAAATCTTTAACTCTGTGTTTAGCAGAGTTATGGGCCTGTAATCATCTAGTTCCCTCCCAACCTTCTTGCCTTTTCTCAACAGCGTGATCACGCCCCTGGTGATCCGACCGGGGATGGACCCCTGCCGAAACCAGTGGTTGAACACGACAGCCAAGAGCGGGACAAAAAGGTGCGACATCCTCAAGTACATTTCATAGGGCAAACCATCCAAGCCTGGCGACTTGCCTCTGCCGACCTTCTTCAAAGCCACGTAGATTTCGTCCTCCGTAATCTCCCCTTCGCAGCTAGCCGCTTCAGCCGGCAAAAGCCGGGGAAAGTCAGCCAAATAGCTGCGAAACTCCTCGTCACGGAGTCCAGGCTCCTTGGTAAATCGGTGTTCGAAATGCTGCCGGAACGCCTCGCACATGTCGTTGGTGGACCTTAGGAGATGTCCCTCCGGGTCGCGTACCTCTCGAATGTACCGGTCGCCGGCCTGGCGAATTTCTTCCTTGCGCAGTTCTGCGCCCATGTTCACAGCTTCGGAAGACATCTTGCTTAACTTAGCCCTAATTACCTGACCCATGTAGCGCCCGCTAGTCGAACGCTCCAGGGCCTCCCTGGCTAAGGCTATCTCTAGGGGATCCCCTCCAGCCTCCGCCCGGGCGAAATTAGCACTAAGTGTCTTTGCCTCCGCAGCCTTATCTAGGTTGAGCCGCTGGCTATATTTGGTGGCGAAAGACCTAATGGTGTCCTTAAGGTTAACCCACCACCTACTCCCAATGACTCGCCCAGTTAATTCCCGCTGAACTAGTTTTGTCAGCTGGTCACGAAAGTCCCGCCTGTCCAATAAGGACTGATTGAACTTCCAATAACCAGCCAACCTAGGCCTAAAGTCTAACACCACCCGGGCACAAACGAGTTTGTGGTCCGAGTAGCCTAACCAGTGGAACGTTGGACATTCTAAGAAGTCTATGTCGGCTTCTCTGACTAACATCCTATCCAGGTACGCGGATACCCGGGTAGAAGGCCAACTATGCGTCCACGTCCACATGCTCCCATCCGGATGATCGACCCGGTATCTATCGACGAGACCAAATTCGCCGATCAGATCAACCAGGCTACGATCACCACTCCACCCGCTAGCGCCCCTTCCTCTATCCCATTTGGGGGTTAGGACGGCATTCCAGTCCCCAACTAAGATTAGCCGTGTTGAATGCACCATGAAGGGCTCCAACAGCCGAAAGAAAGAGACACGCTCACCTGGGACATTGGGCGCATAAACCGCAATCAGCCGGAACGACTTGCTTTTCACTGCAATATCTGCCACGATCAGCCGGCCCTCGGCACCGACATGGACAAGGTCGATCCTCGCATCCAGGGTACGCTTGACCAGCAAAGAAACACCTCTGGCATGCCGGCTCCCATATGCTGAATAGACGACATAGTCGTTAGACAGCACACACGAGTCGACTTCGCAAACAAAGTGAGTCTCTTGGATCGCGGCCACATCCACGCCGAACGACAAGAGGTCACGAAGCAGGCGAGCCGCCTTACCCCGATCCCTCAGGCCATTCGCATTTAAGCTGGCTATCTTAATAGACATGATTTAGTTCTGAAAAGGAAAAAACAACAAAAACATGCAACAAAAGTACTAGTCACATACGGGACGGAAATCCCTAGCAGATAGGACCCCGACGGACTGTCCTAGGGAACCCGTTCCTACATCGGACGTAATCCGTCCGTCTAGGACAATGCCGCCAACGTCCGTGGGGTATGTTAGTTTCACTACCCTATAGAGACTGGGGTGGAGTAAAACAGGGGACCTCCCCGAACAATTTTTTTCCATTTTTTTGAGTTCAGGTGTGTTGTGCTGAACCATGGTAACTTTTGCAAAATGTCTCTTTGCTTCGTGGATGTGATCCCAGACCCTCAGGTTGCCACCGGTGTTCCTCACCAGGGTGATGACACCTGGGGCCTGGGGAAAGTTTCTAGGATCTTCAACTGGTTTGCCCTCCACTGAAGTCAGCTTCAGCAGGGGCTTTAAGAGTTTTCGCCTCTGAGATGACCACTCAGAGGCAACGTCCTCACTCACTTTAAGGAGTGCTTCCCCTTGGGGCAGGGCTTTTTTCTTTTTTGCCCGAGAGGGAGTGGACAGAGGAGGAGGGGAGGGAGTGGGGGTTAAAGTACATGATTTCAGGGGGGTCAGTTTAAAGACTGGGGACTGGGAGGCTTTTTGCGGGGATGAAGGAAGACTTCTTACCTTTAGTGCATAAGTCTGTTTAACCGGAGACACTGGTAGAGAGCTGCATTTTTCGGCTCGCGGCCTCCTTTCGTTGCTCCGGCTCCTTCTCCTGGCCTTTGTGTTGTTGTGCTGCTCCTCTGCCTCTTCCTCTCTCCCACGTTTCAGGGAGGGTGTCCTTTGTACTTCCATTTGCTGGGGGGAAGGACTTCTTGCCTTCCTCTGTTTGGGAGGAGACACCTCCTTTGGTTTTGCCGGCGCCTTCGCCGGGGACTCCTTAGGTTTGGTAGGAGTCGACAGCCCCACCGGGGTCTGCTTGGCAGGCGTCTTGACAGGTGGCGGCACATTGTCCGGGGAAGGTTTTTTGGCTTTCTTCCTGGCCACCACCTGCCATTCGCCGTCTTTGTTGCTCACGGGAGACTGTGTGGGTTGTGCTTGTTTTGCGCCATCCTTCGCCTGTGCCGCCGGCTGCTGCTTGACTGGTTGGGCTGGTTGGGCCTTTGAGGCCGGATTCTTGGTTGGGCACGCTTTTGCCACGTGCTCCGCCGACCCGCAGACCCAACAGCACGGCTTCCTGCCTTCCACGATGACGAAGATGGCACGACCCCTGCAGGTGAGGATGTTGGGGATTTTGGCGATGTTTTCCTTGTCCAGGGTCACCTGCAGGGTCATGTCTCCCGTGAGGAATCCTGCTTTCGACCGCAGCGAGGAGACTTCGGCCACCCTTCCATATTGGACGAAGAAGGCGCCCACGTGGTCCTCAGCAATGTCCATGGGGACGCCGTGCAGCGTGATTTTCACCTTCTTCGTGCCCATGTACTCCGTGTGGAACTGGAGCGTTTTGGTCTCCAGAACCACGCCGATCAGGTTCTTGGCTTCTTCGGCGGAGCCGAGCAGGACGTCCCACGTGGTGTTGCTTCTCCTCGCTACGGCCCTGGCTCTGATCTTCAGTGTCTGCAGTCCCTCCTCGAACGTATCCCTGGGGACGCCGATCAGTTTTTTGGTCTTCAGGTCCTTGGTGATCAGGGTGATGACCCTCGCCTCGATCTGCGCCAAGTGGTCCGGCTTCGAGACGAGCTCCGTCCCCCTGATGTAGTCCGCGTAATCCTTTTGGATGGACTGGTAATAGTCCTCGTCCTTACGCGTGATCTTCTTGCCTCCTTTCCACCCAGAGGTCGAGGGTAAGGGGGACGCTGGTGCTGCTGCTGCTGCTGCTGCTGCTGTCCGTGCCGGCGGGGGTGTTGCTGCTGCAGTTGCCGCCGGTCTGGACACTGCTGCAGATCCGGTCGCTGGAGCAGGTTTGGTTGCTGCTGCTGCTGCACGTTTGGTTGCTGCTGCAGTCGCCGCTGCTGGATTGGTCGCTGCTGCAGGTGCAGTCGCCGCTGCTGGATTGGTCGCTGCTGCAGGTGCAGTCGCCGCTGCTGGGGTGGTCGCTGCTGCAGGTGCAGTCGCCGCTGCTGGTCTGGTCGCTGCTGCAGGTGCAGTCGCCGCTGCTGGGGTGGTCTCTGCTGCAGGTGCAGTCGCCGCTGCTGGTCCGGTCGCTGCTGACAGTGTGGCCGCCGCCGCCTCCGCTGGTGTGGGGGAGCCGAACAGCATGCTCTCCCACTCGGTCATGGTGCGGGCTATGACGTCGTCGTCGTCGTCTGCGTCACACAGTTGCCAATCTCCCACCGACGCCGTGGTGGGAGTGCCGACTTCCCCGGTCCTTCTGTGGCCATGCCACAAAAGTGACCGATCACCGGACAACTTCTTTCCGGTGTTTCGCGTTTTCGAAGAAACCGCTACTTTACGCTGGCCCGAGCAATGAACTCGGGCTGGAAATCAGTTGTCCAAGAGACAAAGTGCGAGCAGATATCACTGCGGAACAACTACTCCACTAGGCTCTTCCAACGAACAGGGGGAAGTGGCTAGGCCGTGGCCATGCCACGAGGTGGACAACTGCTTCCCGGTGTTTCGCGTTCCGAAGACCACTACTTTTACGCTGGCCCGAGCAATAAACTCGGGCTGGAAAACAGTATGTCCGAGAGACAGAGTGCGAACAAATAACACGGAGGAACAAATGCTCCACTAAGCTCCCACAACACAAAATCCACACAAACAAAAGTCTGGGGGGAAGTGGCTGGTTTTATTTATTCATTTTTACATGAATTATGGCACAAGGCCGAAAGGTGGGAGGGGGGAACAAAACTTGGGGTGGTCTTCAGTTACTATATCCTATACCTAGCTAATCGGATTCACGACCCATACATACGTTACAATGATTCTCATTCACCATAAGAATTTGTCCATCAACACTCGTACTTATCTAGCACCAAAATATCGCAAAAACATACCGGGGACCTACAAAAACGCCCCAAATGTACATAAAAATTTGTGATTATTTACAAAAATAGATTTTAAAATTTGTACATAAAAATTTGTGACTATTTACAATTATAGTACAAAAATAGATTTTAACATTTGTACATGAGATGATATGATGGGGAGGGGTATGAAGAAACAAAAAATCCCCAAAACAAAAACAATTTCAAATGAATATTTATACAAAATGTTAGTAAGACCCAAACACACCCTCGTAATTAAAGAGGCCACTGTATTCTGCCTGTAGAGACAAAATCAAGCCGCTCTCTTTCTAAGGGGAATGGAGAAGCTGGGTACAAAAATAAATTGGACTGGAGAATATATAAGGCTGACCCAGCCGAGAATAAAACGGGGCAAAATAACAATGGTCAGTGGGAATCTCGAACTGGATCATAACAAAAGCAATGGAGCCGGGAACAGGCTAGGACAAATACATTCACTCACATTAACTAGGTATACAAAAGAAAGCTAACCTTAACCGCGGGAGGGGTTCCAGAGGAATCCACCCCGATGTGACTTGGCAGAACTAAAAAAGAAAATCAAGGCTCGCCCCGGTCACACGAACCAGGCTCGCTGCATATATCCACCTTTTGCTAAAGTCTGTCGGGTGCAGCCGTTTCCGTTCAGTTCTAATCTTCATTTTGAGCTGGTGCTCAAAATATCGGATTAGATCCTGATCCGAAAGACGACCTCCCCGCAAGACTTCCTCCAGACGCGTCATCCAAATCACCATTCTAGCCGTGGCCAGTAGCGACAGAAACACCATCCGCTTCACACCAGAGTACGGGGGCGACACATTGTCCACAGCGTATGCGCGATCAATGAGCACAAGCTCCCGCGGCGAGATACGAGCAGTCAACTCGCCGACACGCGCCCACAACGGGCGAACGCGCGAACAATGGAAGAAGGCGTGCGCCGACGTCTCCTTGATTCCAAGGTTGCAACGTTCACAATCTGGCAAATCCGCCAGGCCCATTGCGAAACGCTTGTCATTGAGCGACAAACCATTCCGAGCCAATCGCCAGGTCAGAGAGAACTCAGAGTTGCTGAGCCAATCCGCACCTGGCGCCCAAGACCAATGAGAGCGGTACTCCACTCTCGACATGCCGAGCTTACTCCACAGCTTATCCTTCACGGCACCCTCCACTAATCCCCGATAGAAGAGTTTCCTAGGCTGTGAAAGGTCACTGGACCGTGGAATGGCCTGTAAGGCCGCCAGACATTCGAGCAGGAATTTCGGTCGCACCCAAGGCCTGACGGTCAGCCATAGGGTCGGGGGAGCGATGGTAAGGCAAGGGAACATGTCCCTCACTACCCCCGCAAGCAACCGATCTTCCTCCAACGCGCGCCTGAGAAATGCCAACCTCGAAGCGAGCACGTGGCTCCTCAAGTGTGGCATCCCCAGACCCCCTTGACACGGACGGAGGCAACAGACTCCTTTGTCGACCATGTGTTTGCGTCCTCTCCACAGGCAGGAGAATAGCAAACGCTCGAGCGCCTTCTCATGATCGTCACAAAGGGGAAGTACTGACAGCCGGTAAAGGATCATGGGAAAGAGGTATGTGTTGCACACCTCCGCCAAGCCCTTCACGGAGAGACCCCGTCGACGCCAAACCTTGACCGACGCGCCGACCTTTGCCAGTACTTCAGACCAGTTTTTCTCCAACTGTAAGTCCGGACCGAACCAAACTCCGAGGAGCTTGACCGGCCCGTCCGTCCAGTCGAAGGGCCCCGGGAGGGAAACACCCTTCCAAGCGCCTAACCGCAAGCCGGAAGACTTGTCGCAGTTAATTCTGGCCCCTGTCACCTTCTCGTACCGTACAAGCGCCTGCTGTACCGCCTCTATGTCCCTGCGGGAGGACACAAAGGTCGTTACGTCATCGGCGTACGCGGAAACCCTGGCTCGAGCTCCGCCAGGGACTGCGATTCCACGTAGGACCGGACTGCCCGTCTCGTCCCTTAGCCGGCGAAGGAGGGGCTCCAACGCCAGGACGTAAAGGAGAGCAGACAGTGGACAACCCTGTCGGACCGACCTAGACAGCGCGAAAGCGCCCGACAGCTTCCCGTTCACCTGTACCACAGCCTTGGGGGAGCGATACAGAAGGCTAATCCAGCGGCTGAAGTCGGGTTTGAATCCGGCGGCCTGCAGGACAGCAGCCAGGTAGCCATGGTCAATCCTATCAAATGCCTTGGACTGATCCAAATTGATCAGCGCGGCCTCATCGTCGTCTTCTACACCCTCTACGATCGTGCGAATCAAGTGCAGGTTGCTCTGAATTGTTCGTCCCTTCACAGAACAAGTCTGATCCGGTCCCAACAGAGACTCGGCAACTAGCTGCAAGCGATTCGTCAGGATCTTGGCCAAAATCTTTAACTCTGTGTTTAGCAGAGTTATGGGCCTGTAATCATCTAGTTCCCTCCCAACCTTCTTGCCTTTTCTCAACAGCGTGATCACGCCCCTGGTGATCCGACCGGGGATGGACCCCTGCCGAAACCAGTGGTTGAACACGACAGCCAAGAGCGGGACAAAAAGGTGCGACATCCTCAAGTACATTTCATAGGGCAAACCATCCAAGCCTGGCGACTTGCCTCTGCCGACCTTCTTCAAAGCCACGTAGATTTCGTCCTCCGTAATCTCCCCTTCGCAGCTAGCCGCTTCAGCCGGCAAAAGCCGGGGAAAGTCAGCCAAATAGCTGCGAAACTCCTCGTCACGGAGTCCAGGCTCCTTGGTAAATCGGTGTTCGAAATGCTGCCGGAACGCCTCGCACATGTCGTTGGTGGACCTTAGGAGATGTCCCTCCGGGTCGCGTACCTCTCGAATGTACCGGTCGCCGGCCTGGCGAATTTCTTCCTTGCGCAGTTCTGCGCCCATGTTCACAGCTTCGGAAGACATCTTGCTTAACTTAGCCCTAATTACCTGACCCATGTAGCGCCCGCTAGTCGAGCGCTCCAGGGCCTCCCTGGCTAAGGCTATCTCTAGGGGATCCCCTCCAGCCTCCGCCCGGGTGAAATTAGCACTAAGTGTCTTTGCCTCCGCAGCCTTATCTAGGTTGAGCCGCTGGCTATATTTGGTGGCGAAAGACCTAATGGTGTCCTTAAGGTTAACCCACCACCTACTCCCAATGACTCGCCCAGTTAATTCCCGCTGAACTAGTTTTGTCAGCTGGTCACGAAAGTCCCGTCTGTCCAATAAGGACTGATTGAACTTCCAATAACCAGCCAACCTAGGCCTAAAGTCTAATACGACCCGGGCACAAACGAGTTTGTGGTCCGAGTAGCCTAGCCAGTGGAACGTTGGACATTCTAAGAAGTCTATGTCGGCTTCTCTGACTAACATCCTATCCAGGTACGCGGATACCCGGGTAGAAGGCCAACTATGCGTCCACGTCCACATGCTCCCATCCGGATGATCGACCCGGTATCTATCGACGAGACCAAATTCGCCGATCAGATCAACCAGGCTACGATCACCACTCCACCCGCTAGCGCCCCTTCCTCTATCCCATTTGGGGGTTAGGACGGCATTCCAGTCCCCAACTAAGATTAGCCGTGTTGAATGCACCATGAAGGGCTCCAACAGCCGAAAGAAAGAGACACGCTCACCTGGGACATTGGGCGCATAAACCGCAATCAGCCGGAACGACTTGCTTTTCACTGCAATATCTGCCACGATCAGCCGGCCCTCGGCACCGACATGGACAAGGTCGATCCTCGCATCCAGGGTACGCTTGACCAGCAAAGAAACACCTCTGGCATGCCGGCTCCCATATGCTGAATAGACGACATAGTCGTTAGACAGCACACACGAGTCGACTTCGCAAACAAAGTGAGTCTCTTGGATCGCGGCCACATCCACGCCGAACGACAAGAGGTCACGAAGCAGGCGAGCCGCCTTACCCCGATCCCTCAGGCCATTCGCATTTAAGCTGGCTATCTTAATAGACATGATTTAGTTCTGAAAAGGAAAAAACAACAAAAACATGCAACAAAAGTACTAGTCACATACGGGACGGAAATCCCTAGCAGATAGGACCCCGACGGACTGTCCTAGGGAACCCGTTCCTACATCGGACGTAATCCGTCCGTCTAGGACAATGCCGCCAACGTCCGTGGGGTATGTTAGTTTCACTACCCTATAGAGACTGGGGTGGAGTAAAACAGGGGACCTCCCCGAACAATTTTTTTCCATTTTTTTGAGTTCAGGTGTGTTGTGCTGAACCATGGTAACTTTTGCAAAATGTCTCTTTGCTTCGTGGATGTGATCCCAGACCCTCAGGTTGCCACCGGTGTTCCTCACCAGGGTGATGACACCTGGGGCCTGGGGAAAGTTTCTAGGATCTTCAACTGGTTTGCCCTCCACTGAAGTCAGCTTCAGCAGGGGCTTTAAGAGTTTTCGCCTCTGAGATGACCACTCAGAGGCAACGTCCTCACTCACTTTAAGGAGTGCTTCCCCTTGGGGCAGGGCTTTTTTCTTTTTTGCCCGAGAGGGAGTGGACAGAGGAGGAGGGGAGGGAGTGGGGGTTAAAGTACATGATTTCAGGGGGGTCAGTTTAAAGACTGGGGACTGGGAGGCTTTTTGCGGGGATGAAGGAAGACTTCTTACCTTTAGTGCATAAGTCTGTTTAACCGGAGACACTGGTAGAGAGCTGCATTTTTCGGCTCGCGGCCTCCTTTCGTTGCTCCGGCTCCTTCTCCTGGCCTTTGTGTGTGTTGCTGCTCCTCTGCCTCTTCCTCTCTCCCACGTTTCAGGGAGGGTGTCCTTTGTACTTCCATTTGCTGGGGGGAAGGACTTCTTGCCTTCCTCTGTTTGGGAGGAGACACCTCCTTTGGTTTTGCCGGCGCCTTCGCCGGGGACTCCTTAGGTTTGGTAGGAGTCGACAGCCCCACCGGGGTCTGCTTGGCAGGCGTCTTGACAGGTGGCGGCACATTGTCCGGGGAAGGTTTTTTGGCTTTCTTCCTGGCCACCACCTGCCATTCGCCGTCTTTGTTGCTCACGGGAGACTGTGTGGGTTGTGCTTGTTTTGCGCCATCCTTCGCCTGTGCCGCCGGCTGCTGCTTGACTGGTTGGGCTGGTTGGGCCTTTGAGGCCGGATTCTTGGTTGGGCACGCTTTTGCCACGTGCTCCGCCGACCCGCAGACCCAACAGCACGGCTTCCTGCCCTCCACGATGACGAAGATGGCACGACCCCTGCAGGTGAGGATGTTTGGGATTTTGGCGATGTTTTCCTTGTCCAGGGTCACCTGCAGGGTCATGTCTCCCGTGAGGAATCCTGCTTTCGACCGCAGCGAGGAGACTTCGGCCACCCTTCCATATTGGACGAAGAAGGCGCCCACGTGGTCCTCAGCAATGTCCATGGGGACGCCGTGCAGCGTGATTTTCACCTTCTTCGTGCCCATGTACTCCGTGTGGAACTGGAGCGTTTTGGTCTCCAGAACCACGCCGATCAGGTTCTTGGCTTCTTCGGCGGAGCCGAGCAGGACGTCCCACGTGGTGTTGCTTCTCCTCGCTACGGCCCTGGCTCTGATCTTCAGTGTCTGCAGTCCCTCCTCGAACGTATCCCTGGGGACGCCGATCAGTTTTTTGGTCTTCAGGTCCTTGGTGATCAGGGTGATGACCCTCGCCTCGATCTGCGCCAAGTGGTCCGGCTTCGAGACGAGCTCCGTCCCCCTGATGTAGTCCGCGTAATCCTTTTGGATGGACTGGTAATAGTCCTCGTCCTTACGCGTGATCTTCTTGCCTCCTTTCCACCCAGAGGTCGAGGGTAAGGGGGACGCTGGTGCTGCTGCTGCTGCTGCTGCTGCTGTCCGTGCCGGCGGGGGTGTTGCTGCTGCAGTTGCCGCCGGTCTGGACACTGCTGCAGATCCGGTCGCTGGAGCAGGTTTGGTTGCTGCTGCTGCTGCACGTTTGGTTGCTGCTGCAGTCGCCGCTGCTGGATTGGTCGCTGCTGCAGGTGCAGTCGCCGCTGCTGGATTGGTCGCTGCTGCAGGTGCAGTCGCCGCTGCTGGGGTGGTCGCTGCTGCAGGTGCAGTCGCCGCTGCTGGTCTGGTCGCTGCTGCAGGTGCAGTCGCCGCTGCTGGGGTGGTCTCTGCTGCAGGTGCAGTCGCCGCTGCTGGTCCGGTCGCTGCTGACAGTGTGGCCGCCGCCGCCTCCGCTGGTGTGGGGGAGCCGAACAGGCCATGCCTCCTCCCACTCGGTCATGGTGCGGGCTATGACGTCGTCGTCGTCTGCGTCACACAGTTGCCAATCTCCCACCGACGCCGTGGTGGGAGTGCCGACTTCCCCCGGTCCTTCTGTGGCCATGCCACAAAAGTGACCGATCACCGGACAACTTCTTTCCGGTGTTTCGCGTTTTCGAAGAAACCGCTACTTTACGCTGGCCCGAGCAATGAACTCGGGCTGGAAATCAGTTGTCCAAGAGACAAAGTGCGAGCAGATATCACTGCGGAACAACTACTCCACTAGGCTCTTCCAACGAACAGGGGAAGTGGCTAGGCCGTGGCCATGCCACGAGGTGGACAACTGCTTCCCGGTGTTTCGCGTTCCGAAGACCACTACTTTTACGCTGGCCCGAGCAATAAACTCGGGCTGGAAAACAGTATGTCCGAGAGACAGAGTGCGAACAAATAACACGGAGGAACAAATGCTCCACTAAGCTCCCACAACACAAAATCCACACAAACAAAAGTCTGGGGGGAAGTGGCTGGTTTTATTTATTCATTTTTACATGAATTATGGCTCAAGGCCGAAAGGTGGGAGGGGGAACAAAACTTGGGGTGGTCTTCAGTTACTATGTCCTATACCTAGCTAATCAGAATTCACGACCCATGCGTACGTTACAATGATTCTCATTCACCATAAGAATTTGTCCATCAACACTCGTACTTATCTAGCACCAAAATATCGCAAAAACATACCGGGGACCTACAAAAACGCCCCAAATGTACATAAAAATTTGTGATTATTTACAAAAATAGATTTTAAAATTTGTACATAAAAATTTGTGACTATTTACAATTATAGTACAAAAATAGATTTTAACATTTGTACATGAGATGATATGATGGGGAGGGGTATGAAGAAACAAAAAATCCCCAAAACAAAAAACAATTTCAAATGAATATTTATACAAAATGTTAGTAAGACCCAAACACACCCTCGTAATTAAAGAGGCCACTGTATTCTGCCTGTAGAGACAAAATCAAGCCGCTCTCTTTCTAAGGGGAATGGAGAAGCTGGGTACAAAAATAAATTGGACTGGAGAATATATAAGGCTGACCCAGCCGAGAATAAAACGGGACAAAATAATAATGGACAGTGGGAATCTCGAACTGGATCATAACAAAAGCAATGGAGCCGGGAACAGGCTAGGACAAATACATTCACTCACATTAACTAGGTATACAAAAGAAAGCTAACCTTAACCGCGGGAGGGGTTCCAGAGGAATCCACCCCGATGTGACTTGGCAGAACTAAAAAAGAAAATCAAGGCTAGCCCCGGTCACACGAACCAGGCTCGCTGCATATATCCACCTTTTGCTAAAGTCTGTCGGGTGCAGCCGTTTCCGTTCAGTTCTAATCTTCATTTTGAGCTGGTGCTCAAAATATCGGATTAGATCCTGATCCGAAAGACGACCTCCCCGCAAGACTTCCTCCAGACGCGTCATCCAAATCACCATTCTAGCCGTGGCCAGTAGCGACAGAAACACCATCCGCTTCACACCAGAGTACGGGGGCGACACATTGTCCACAGCGTATGCGCGATCAATGAGCACAAGCTCCCGCGGCGAGATACGAGCAGTCAACTCGCCGACACGCGCCCACAACGGGCGAACGCGCGAACAATGGAAGAAGGCGTGCGCCGACGTCTCCTTAATTCCAAGGTTGCAACGTTCACAATCTGGCAAATCCGCCAGGCCCATTGCGAAACGCTTGTCATTGAGCGACAAACCATTCCGAGCCAATCGCCAGGTCAGAGAAAACTCAGAGTTGCTGAGCCAATCCGCACCTGGCGCCCAAGACCAATGAGAGCGGTACTCCACTCTCGACATGCCGAGCTTACTCCACAGCTTATCCTTCACGGCACCCTCCACTAATCCCCGATAGAAGAGTTTCCTAGGCTGTGAAAGGTCACTGGACCGTGGAATGGCCTGTAAGGGCCGCCAGACATTCGAGCAGGAATTTCGGTCGCACCCAAGGCCTGACGGTCAGCCATAGGGTCGGGGGAGCGATGGTAAGGCAAGGGAACATGTCCCTCACTACCCCCGCCAAGCAACCGATCTTCCTCCAACGCGCGCCTGAGAAATGCCAACCTCGAAGCGAGCACGTGGCTCCTCAAGTGTGGCATCCCCAGACCCCCTTGACACGGACGGAGGCAACAGACTCCTTTGTCGACCATGTGTTTGCGTCCTCTCCACAGGCAGGAGAATAGCAAACGCTCGAGCGCCTTCTCATGATCGTCACAAAGGGGAAGTACTGACAGCCGGTAAAGGATCATGGGAAAGAGGTATGTGTTGCACACCTCCGCCAAGCCCTTCACGGAGAGACCCCGTCGACGCCAAACCTTGACCGACGCGCCGACCTTTGCCAGTACTTCAGACCAGTTTTTCTCCAACTGTAAGTCCGGACCGAACCAAACTCCGAGGAGCTTGACCGGCCCGTCCGTCCAGTCGAAGGGCCCCGGGAGGGAAACACCCTTCCAAGCGCCTAACCGCAAGCCGGAAGACTTGTCGCAGTTAATTCTGGCCCCTGTCACCTTCTCGTACCGTACAAGCGCCTGCTGTACCGCCTCTATGTCCCTGCGGGAGGACACAAAGGTCGTTACGTCATCGGCGTACGCGGAAACCCTGGCTCGAGCTCCGCCAGGGACTGCGATTCCACGTAGGACCGGACTGCCCGTCTCGTCCCTTAGCCGGCGAAGGAGGGGCTCCAACGCCAGGACGTAAAGGAGAGCAGACAGTGGACAACCCTGTCGGACCGACCTAGACAACGCGAAAGCGCCCGACAGCTTCCCGTTCACCTGTACCACAGCCTTGGGGGAGCGATACAGAAGGCTAATCCAGCGGCTGAAGTCGGGTTTGAATCCGGCGGCCTGCAGGACAGCAGCCAGGTAGCCATGGTCAATCCTATCAAATGCCTTGGACTGATCCAAATTGATCAGCGCGGCCTCATCGTCGTCTTCTACACCCTCTACGATCGTGCGAATCAAGTGCAGGTTGCTCTGAATTGTTCGTCCCTTCACAGAACAAGTCTGATCCGGTCCCAACAGAGACTCGGCAACTAGCTGCAAGCGATTCGTCAGGATCTTGGCCAAAATCTTTAACTCTGTGTTTAGCAGAGTTATGGGCCTGTAATCATCTAGTTCCCTCCCCAACCTTCTTGCCTTTTCTCAACAGCGTGATCACGCCCCTGGTGATCCGACCGGGGATGGACCCCTGCCGAAACCAGTGGTTGAACACGACAGCCAAGAGCGGGACAAAAAGGTGCGACATCCTCAAGTACATTTCATAGGGCAAACCATCCAAGCCTGGCGACTTGCCTCTGCCGACCTTCTTCAAAGCCACGTAGATTTCGTCCTCCGTAATCTCCCCTTCGCAGCTAGCCGCTTCAGCCGGCAAAAGCCGGGGAAAGTCAGCCAAATAGCTGCGAAACTCCTCGTCACGGAGTCCAGGCTCCTTGGTAAATCGGTGTTCGAAATGCTGCCGGAACGCCTCGCACATGTCGTTGGTGGACCTTAGGAGATGTCCCTCCGGGTCGCGTACCTCTCGAATGTACCGGTCGCCGGCCTGGCGAATTTCTTCCTTGCGCAGTTCTGCGCCCATGTTCACAGCTTCGGAAGACATCTTGCTTAACTTAGCCCTAATTACCTGACCCATGTAGCGCCCGCTAGTCGAACGCTCCAGGGCCTCCCTGGCTAAGGCTATCTCTAGGGGATCCCCTCCAGCCTCCGCCCGGGCGAAATTAGCACTAAGTGTCTTTGCCTCCGCAGCCTTATCTAGGTTGAGCCGCTGGCTATATTTGGTGGCAAAAGACCTAATGGTGTCCTTAAGGTTAACCCACCACCTACTCCCAATGACTCGCCCAGTTAATTCCCGCTGAACTAGTTTTGTCAGCTGGTCACGAAAGTCCCGCCTGTCCAATAAGGACTGATTGAACTTCCAATAACCAGCCAACCTAGGCCTAAAGTCTAACACCACCCGGGCACAAACGAGTTTGTGGTCCGAGTAGCCTAGCCAGTGGAACGTTGGACATTCTAAGAAGTCTATGTCGGCTTCTCTGACTAACATCCTATCCAGGTACGCGGATACCCGGGTAGAAGGCCAACTATGCGTCCACGTCCACATGCTCCCATCCGGATGATCGACCCGGTATCTATCGACGAGACCAAATTCGCCGATCAGATCGACCAGGCTACGATCACCACTCCACCCGCTAGCGCCCCTTCCTCTATCCCATTTGGGGGTTAGGACGGCATTCCAGTCCCCAACTAAGATTAGCCGTGTTGAATGCACCATGAAGGGCTCCAACAGCCGAAAGAAAGAGACACGCTCACCCGGGACATTGGGCGCATAAACCGCAATCAGCCGGAACGACCTTGCTTTTCACTGCAATATCTGCCACGATCAGCCGGCCCTCGGCACCGACATGGACAAGGTCGATCCTCGCATCCAGGGTACGCTTGACCAGCAAAGAAACACCTCTGGCATGCCGGCTCCCATATGCTGAATAGACGACATAGTCGTTAGACAGCACACACGAGTCGACTTCGCAAACAAAGTGAGTCTCTTGGATCGCGGCCACATCCACGCCGAACGACAAGAGGTCACGAAGCAGGCGAGCCGCCTTACCCCGATCCCTCAGGCCATTCGCATTTAAGCTGGCTATCTTAATAGACATGATTTAGTTCTGAAAAGGAAAAAACAACAAAAACATGCAACAAAAGTACTAGTCACATACGGGACGGAAATCCCTAGCAGATAGGACCCCGACGGACTGTCCTAGGGAACCCGTTCCTACATCGGACGTAATCCGTCCGTCTAGGACAATGCCGCCAACGTCCGTGGGGTATGTTAGTTTCACTACCCTATAGAGACTGGGGTGGAGTAAAACAGGGGACCTCCCCGAACAATTTTTTTCCATTTTTTTGAGTTCAGGTGTGTTGTGCTGAACCATAGTTATTTGCGAAAAGTGTCTTTTTGCTTCGTGGATGTGGTCCCAGACCCTCAGGTTGCCACCGGTGTTCCTCACCAGGGTGATGACACCTGGGGCCTGGGGAAAGTTTCTGGGATTTTCAGTGTTCTTGCCCTCCACTGAGGTCAGCCTCAGCAGGGGCTTTAAGAGTTTTCGCCTCTGAGATGACCACTCAGAGGCAACGTCCTCACTCACTTTAAGGAGTGCTTCCCCTTGGGGCAGGGCTTTTTTCTTTTTTGCCCGAGAGGGAGTGGACAGAGGAGGAGGGGAGGGAGTGGGGGTTAAAGCACAAGATTTCAGGGGGGTCAGTTTAAAGACTGGGGACTGGGAGGCTTTTTGCGGGGATGAAGGAAGACTTCTTACCTTTAGTGCATAAGTCTGTTTAACCGGAGACACTGGTAGAGAGCTGCATTTTTCGGCTCGCGGCCTCCTTTCGTTGCTCCGGCTCCTTCTCCTGGCCTTTGTGTTGTTGTGCTGCTCCTCTGCCTCTTCCTCTCTCCCACGTTTCAGGGAGGGTGTCCTTTGTACTTCCATTTGCTGGGGGGAAGGACTTCTTGCCTTCCTCTGTTTGGGAGGAGACACCTCCTTTGGTTTTGCCGGCGCCTTCGCCGGGGACTCCTTAGGTTTGGTAGGAGTCGACAGCCCCACCGGGGTCTGCTTGGCAGGCGTCTTGACAGGTGGCGGCACATTGTCCGGGGAAGGTTTTTTGGCTTTCTTCCTGGCCACCACCTGCCATTCGCCGTTCTTTGTTGGTCACGGGAGACTGCGTAGGTTGTGCTTGTTTTCCGCCATCCTTCTCCTGCGCCGCTGGTTGCTGCTTGACCGGTTGGGCTGGTTGGGCCTTTAGGGCCGGATTCTTGGTTGGGCACGCTTTTGCCACGTGCTCCGCCGACCCGCAGACCCAACAGCACGGCTTCCTGCCTTCTACGATGACGAAGATGGCGCGACCCCTGCAGGTGAGGATGTTGGGGATCTTTGCGATGTTTTCCTTGTCCAGGGTCACCTGCAGGGTCATGTCTCCCGTGAGGAATCCTGCTTTCGACCGCAGCGAGGAGACTTCGGCCACCCTTCCATATTGCACGAAGAAGGCGCCGACGTGATCTTCATCAATGTCCATGGGGACGCCGTGCAGCGTGATTTTCACCTTCTTCGTGCCCATGTACTCCGTGTGGAACTGGAGCGTTTTGGTTTCCAGAACCACGCCGATTAAGTTCTTGGCTTCATTCGGCGGAGCCGAGCAGGACGTCCCACGTGGTGTTGCTTCTCCTCGCTACGGCCCTGGCTCTGATCTTCAGTGTCTGCAGTCCCTCCTCGAACGTATCCCTGGGGACGCCGATCAGTTTCTTGGTCTTCAGGTCCTTGGTGATCAGGGTGATGACCCTCGCCTCGATCTGCGCCAAGTGGTCCGGCTTCGAGACGAGCTCCGTCCCCCTGATGTAGTCCGCGTAATCCTTTTGGATGGACTGGTAATAGTCCTCGTCCTTACGCGTGATCTTCTTGCCTCCTTTCCACCCAGAGGTCGAGGGTAAGGGGGACGCTGGTGCTGCTGCTGCTGCTGCTGCTGCTGTCCGTGCCGGCGGGGGTGTTGCTGCTGCAGTTGCCGCCGGTCTGGACGCTGCTGCAGATCCGGTCGCTGGAGCAGGTTTGGTTGCTGCTGCTGCTGCACGTTTGGTTGCTGCTGCAGTCGCCGCTGCTGGATTGGTCGCTGCTGCAGGTGCAGTCGCCGCTGCTGGATTGGTCGCTGCTGCAGGTGCAGTCGCCGCTGCTGGGGTGGTCGCTGCTGCAGGTGCAGTCGCCGCTGCTGGTCTGGTCGCTGCTGCAGGTGCAGTCGCCGCTGCTGGGGTGGTCTCTGCTGCAGGTGCAGTCGCCGCTGCTGGTCCGGTCGCTGCTGACAGTGTGGCCGCCGCCGCCGCCTCCGCTGGTGTGGGGGAGCCGAACAGCATGCTCTCCCACTCGGTCATGGTGCGGGCTATGACGTCGTCGTCGTCTGCGACACACAGTTGCCAGTCTCCCACCGACGCCGTGGTGGGAGTGCCGACTTCCCCCGGTCCTTCTGTGGCCATGCCACAAAAGTGACCGATCACCGGACAACTTCTTTCCGGTGTTTCGCGTTTTCGAAGAAACCGCTACTTTACGCTGGCCCGAGCAATGAACTCGGGCTGGAAATCAGTTGTCCAAGAGACAAAGTGCGAGCAGATATCACTGCGGAACAACTACTCCACTAGGCTCTTCCAACGAACAGGGGGGAAGTGGCTAGGCCGTGGCCATGCCACGAGGTGGACAACTGCTTCCCGGTGTTTCGCGTTCCGAAGAACCACTACTTTTACGCTGGCCCGAGCAATAAACTCGGGCTGGAAAACAGTTATGTCCGAGAGACAGAGTGCGAACAAATAACACGGAGGAACAAATGCTCCACTAAGCTCCCACAACACAAAATCCACACAAACAAAAGTCTGGGGGGAAGTGGCTGGTTTTATTTATTCATTTTTACATGAATTATGGCACAAGGCCGAAAGGTGGGAGGGGGAACAAAACTTGGGGTGGTCTTCAGTTACTATATCCTATACCTAGCTAATCGGATTCACGACCCATACATACGTTACAATGATTCTCATTCACCATAAGAATTTGTCCATCAACACTCGTACTTATCTAGCACCAAAATATCGCAAAAACATACCGGGGACCTACAAAAACGCCCCAAATGTACATAAAAATTTGTGATTATTTACAAAAATAGATTTTAAAATTTGTACATAAAAATTTGTGACTATTTACAATTATAGTACAAAAATAGATTTTAACATTTGTACATGAGATGATATGATGGGGAGGGGTATGAAGAAACAAAAAATCCCCAAAACAAAAACAATTTCAAATGAATATTTATACAAAATGTTAGTAAGACCCAAACACACCCTCGTAATTAAAGAGGCCACTGTATTCTGCCTGTAGAGACAAAATCAAGCCGCTCTCTTTCTAAGGGGAATGGAGAAGCTGGGTACAAAAATAAATTGGACTGGAGAATATATAAGGCTGACCCAGCCGAGAATAAAACGGGGCAAAATAACAATGGTCAGTGGGAATCTCGAACTGGATCATAACAAAAGCAATGGAGCCGGGAACAGGCTAGGACAAATACATTCACTCACATTAACTAGGTATACAAAAGAAAGCTAACCTTAACCGCGGGAGGGGTTCCAGAGGAATCCACCCCGATGTGACTTGGCAGAACTAAAAAAGAAAATCAAGGCTAGCCCCGGTCACACGAACCAGGCTTGCTGCATATATCCACCTTTTGCTAAAGTCTGTCGGGTGCAGCCGTTTCCGTTCAGTTCTAATCTTCATTTTGAGCTGGTGCTCAAAATATCGGATTAGATCCTGATCCGAAAGACGACCTCCCCGCAAGACTTCCTCCAGACGCGTCATCCAAATCACCATTCTAGCCGTGGCCAGTAGCGACAGAAACACCATCCGCTTCACACCAGAGTACGGGGGCGACACATTGTCCACAGCGTATGCGCGATCAATGAGCACAAGCTCCCGCGGCGAGATACGAGCAGTCAACTCGCCGACACGCGCCCACAACGGGCGAACGCGCGAACAATGGAAGAAGGCGTGCGCCGACGTCTCCTTAATTCCAAGGTTGCAACGTTCACAATCTGGCAAATCCGCCAGGCCCATTGCGAAACGCTTGTCATTGAGCGACAAACCATTCCGAGCCAATCGCCAGGTGAGAGAAAACTCAGAGTTGCTGAGCCAGTCCGCACCTGGCGCCCAAGACCAATGAGAGCGGTACTCGACTCTCGACATGCCGAGCTTACTCCACAGCTTATCCTTCACGGCACCCTCCACTAATCCCCGATAGAAGAGTTTCCTAGGCTGTGAAAGGTCACTGGACCGTGGAATGGCCTGTAAGGCCGCCAGACATTCGAGCAGGAATTTCGGTCGCACCCAAGGCCTGACGGTCAGCCATAGGGTCGGGGGAGCGATGGTAAGGCAAGGGAACATGTCCCTCACTACCCCCGCAAGCAACCGATCTTCCTCCAACGCGCGCCTGAGAAATGCCAACCTCGAAGCGAGCACGTGGCTCCTCAAGTGTGGCATCCCCAGACCCCCTTGACACGGACGGAGGCAACAGACTCCTTTGTCGACCATGTGTTTGCGTCCTCTCCACAGGCAGGAGAATAGCAAACGCTCGAGCGCCTTCTCATGATCGTCACAAAGGGGAAGTACTGACAGCCGGTAAAGGATCATGGGAAAGAGGTATGTGTTGCACACCTCCGCCAAGCCCTTCACGGAGAGACCCCGTCGACGCCAAACCTTGACCGACGCGCCGACCTTTGCCAGTACTTCAGACCAGTTTTTCTCCAACTGTAAGTCCGGACCGAACCAAACTCCGAGGAGCTTGACCGGCCCGTCCGTCCAGTCGAAGGGCCCCGGGAGGGAAACACCCTTCCAAGCGCCTAACCGCAAGCCGGAAGACTTGTCGCAGTTAATTCTGGCCCCTGTCACCTTCTCGTACCGTACAAGCGCCTGCTGTACCGCCTCTATGTCCCTGCGGGAGGACACAAAGGTCGTTACGTCATCGGCGTACGCGGAAACCCTGGCTCGAGCTCCGCCAGGGACTGCGATTCCACGTAGGACCGGACTGCCCGTCTCGTCCCTTAGCCGGCGAAGGAGGGGCTCCAACGCCAGGACGTAAAGGAGAGCAGACAGTGGACAACCCTGTCGGACCGACCTAGACAGCGCGAAAGCGCCCGACAGCTTCCCGTTCACCTGTACCACAGCCTTGGGGGAGCGATACAGAAGGCTAATCCAGCGGCTGAAGTCGGGTTTGAATCCGGCGGCCTGCAGGACAGCAGCCAGGTAGCCATGGTCAATCCTATCAAATGCCTTGGACTGATCCAAATTGATCAGCGCGGCCTCATCGTCGTCTTCTACACCCTCTACGATCGTGCGAATCAAGTGCAGGTTGCTCTGAATTGTTCGTCCCTTCACAGAACAAGTCTGATCCGGTCCCAACAGAGACTCGGCAACTAGCTGCAAGCGATTCGTCAGGATCTTGGCCAAAATCTTTAACTCTGTGTTTAGCAGAGTTATGGGCCTGTAATCATCTAGTTCCCTCCCAACCTTCTTGCCTTTTCTCAACAGCGTGATCACGCCCCTGGTGATCCGACCGGGGATGGACCCCTGCCGAAACCAGTGGTTGAACACGACAGCCAAGAGCGGGACAAAAAGGTGCGACATCCTCAAGTACATTTCATAGGGCAAACCATCCAAGCCTGGCGACTTGCCTCTGCCGACCTTCTTCAAAGCCACGTAGATTTCGTCCTCCGTAATCTCCCCTTCGCAGCTAGCCGCTTCAGCCGGCAAAAGCCGGGGAAAGTCAGCCAAATAGCTGCGAAACTCCTCGTCACGGAGTCCAGGCCTCCTTGGTAAATCGGTGTTCGAAATGCTGCCGGAACGCCTCGCACATGTCGTTGGTGGACCTTAGGAGATGTCCCTCCGGGTCGCGTACCTCTCGAATGTACCGGTCGCCGGCCTGGCGAATTTCTTCCTTGCGCAGTTCTGCGCCCATGTTCACAGCTTCGGAAGACATCTTGCTTAACTTAGCCCTAATTACCTGACCCATGTAGCGCCCGCTAGTCGAACGCTCCAGGGCCTCCCTGGCTAAGGCTATCTCTAGGGGATCCCCTCCAGCCTCCGCCCGGGCGAAATTAGCACTAAGTGTCTTTGCCTCCGCAGCCTTATCTAGGTTGAGCCGCTGGCTATATTTGGTGGCAAAAGACCTAATGGTGTCCTTAAGGTTAACCCACCACCTACTCCCAATGACTCGCCCAGTTAATTCCCGCTGAACTAGTTTTGTCAGCTGGTCACGAAAGTCCCGTCTGTCCAATAAGGACTGATTGAACTTCCAATAACCAGCCAACCTAGGCCTAAAGTCTAACACGACCCGGGCACAAACGAGTTTGTGGTCCGAGTAGCCTAGCCAGTGGAACGTTGGACATTCTAAGAAGTCTATGTCGGCTTCTCTGACTAACATCCTATCCAGGTACGCGGATACCCGGGTAGAAGGCCAACTATGCGTCCACGTCCACATGCTCCCATCCGGATGATCGACCCGGTATCTATCGACGAGACCAAATTCGCCGATCAGATCAACCAGGCTACGATCACCACTCCACCCGCTAGCGCCCCTTCCTCTATCCCATTTGGGGGTTAGGACGGCATTCCAGTCCCCAACTAAGATTAGCCGTGTTGAATGCACCATGAAGGGCTCCAACAGCCGAAAGAAAGAGACACGCTCACCTGGGACATTGGGCGCATAAACCGCAATCAGCCGGAACGACTTGCTTTTCACTGCAATATCTGCCACGATCAGCCGGCCCTCGGCACCGACATGGACAAGGTCGATCCTCGCATCCAGGGTACGCTTGACCAGCAAAGAAACACCTCTGGCATGCCGGCTCCCATATGCTGAATAGACGACATAGTCGTTAGACAGCACACACGAGTCGACTTCGCAAACAAAGTGAGTCTCTTGGATCGCGGCCACATCCACGCCGAACGACAAGAGGTCACGAAGCAGGCGAGCCGCCTTACCCCGATCCCTCAGGCCATTCGCATTTAAGCTGGCTATCTTAATAGACATGATTTAGTTCTGAAAAGGAAAAAACAACAAAAACATGCAACAAAAGTACTAGTCACATACGGGACGGAAATCCCTAGCAGATAGGACCCCGACGGACTGTCCTAGGGAACCCGTTCCTACATCGGACGTAATCCGTCCGTCCAGGACAATGCCGCCAACGTCCGTGGGGTATGTTAGTTTCACTACCCTATAGAGACTGGGGTGGAGTAAAACAGGGGACCTCCCCGAACAATTTTTTTCCATTTTTTTGAGTTCAGGTGTGTTGTGCTGAACCATGGTAACTTTTGCAAAATGTCTCTTTGCTTCGTGGATGTGATCCCAGACCCTCAGGTTGCCACCGGTGTTCCTCACCAGGGTGATGACACCTGGGGCCTGGGGAAAGTTTCTAGGATCTTCAACTGGTTTGCCCTCCACTGAAGTCAGCTTCAGCAGGGGCTTTAAGAGTTTTCGCCTCTGAGATGACCACTCAGAGGCAACGTCCTCACTCACTTTAAGGAGTGCTTCCCCTTGGGGCAGGGCTTTTTTCTTTTTTGCCCGAGAGGGAGTGGACAGAGGAGGAGGGGAGGGAGTGGGGGTTAAAGCACAAGATTTCAGGGGGGTCAGTTTAAAGACTGGGGACTGGGAGGCTTTTTGCGGGGATGAAGGAAGACTTCTTACCTTTAGTGCATAAGTCTGTTTAACCGGAGACACTGGTAGAGAGCTGCATTTTTCGGCTCGCGGCCTCCTTTCGTTGCTCCGGCTCCTTCTCCTGGCCTTTGTGTTGTTGTGCTGCTCCTCTGCCTCTTCCTCTCTCCCACGTTTCAGGGAGGGTGTCCTTTGTACTTCCATTTGCTGGGGGGAAGGACTTCTTGCCTTCCTCTGTTTGGGAGGAGACACCTCCTTTGGTTTTGCCGGCGCCTTCGCCGGGGACTCCTTAGGTTTGGTAGGAGTCGACAGCCCCACCGGGGTCTGCTTGGCAGGCGTCTTGACAGGTGGCGGCACATTGTCCGGGGAAGGTTTTTTGGCTTTCTTCCTGGCCACCACCTGCCATTCGCCGTTCTTTGTTGGTCACGGGAGACTGCGTAGGTTGTGCTTGTTTTCCGCCATCCTTCTCCTGCGCCGCTGGTTGCTGCTTGACCGGTTGGGCTGGTTGGGCCTTTAGGGCCGGATTCTTGGTTGGGCACGCTTTTGCCACGTGCTCCGCCGACCCGCAGACCCAACAGCACGGCTTCCTGCCTTCTACGATGACGAAGATGGCGCGACCCCTGCAGGTGAGGATGTTGGGGATCTTTGCGATGTTTTCCTTGTCCAGGGTCACCTGCAGGGTCATGTCTCCCGTGAGGAATCCTGCTTTCGACCGCAGCGAGGAGACTTCGGCCACCCTTCCATATTGCACGAAGAAGGCGCCGACGTGATCTTCATCAATGTCCATGGGGACGCCGTGCAGCGTGATTTTCACCTTCTTCGTGCCCATGTACTCCGTGTGGAACTGGAGCGTTTTGGTTTCCAGAACCACGCCGATTAAGTTCTTGGCTTCATCGGCGGAGCCGAGCAGGACGTCCCACGTGGTGTTGCTTCTCCTCGCTACGGCCCTGGCTCTGATCTTCAGTGTCTGCAGTCCCTCCTCGAACGTATCCCTGGGGACGCCGATCAGTTTCTTGGTCTTCAGGTCCTTGGTGATCAGGGTGATGACCCTCGCCTCGATCTGCGCCAAGTTGGTCCGGCTTCGAGACGAGCTCCGTCCCCCTGATGTAGTCCGCGTAATCCTTTTGGATGGACTGGTAATAGTCCTCGTCCTTACGCGTGATCTTCTTGCCTCCTTTCCACCCAGAGGTCGAGGGTAAGGGGGACGCTGGTGCTGCTGCTGCTGCTGCTGCTGCTGTCCGTGCCGGCGGGGGTGTTGCTGCTGCAGTTGCCGCCGGTCTGGACGCTGCTGCAGATCCGGTCGCTGGAGCAGGTTTGGTTGCTGCTGCTGCACGTTTGGTTGCTGGTGCCGGTGCAGTCGCCGCTGCTGGATTGGTCGCTGCTGCAGGTGCAGTCGCCGCTGCTGGATTGGTCGCTGCTGCAGGTGCAGTCGCCGCTGCTGGGGTGGTCGCTGCTGCAGGTGCAGTCGCCGCTGCTGGTCTGGTCGCTGCTGCAGGTGCAGTCGCCGCTGCTGGGGTGGTCTCTGCTGCAGGTGCAGTCGCCGCTGCTGGTCCGGTCGCTGCTGACAGTGTGGCCGCCGCCGCCTCCGCTGGTGTGGGGGAGCCGAACAGCATGCTCTCCCACTCGGTCATGGTGCGGGCTATGACGTCGTCGTCGTCTGCGTCACACAGTTGCCAGTCTCCCACCGACGCCGTGGTGGGAGTGCCGACTTCCCCCGGTCCTTCTGTGGCCATGCCACAAAAGTGACCGATCACCGGACAACTTCTTTCCGGTGTTTCGCGTTTTCGAGGAAACCGCTACTTTACGCTGGCCCGAGCAATGAACTCGGGCTGGAAATCAGTTGTCCAAGAGACAAAGTGCGAGCAGATATCACTGCGGAACAACTACTCCACTAGGCTCTTCCAACGAACAGGGGGGAAGTGGCTAGGCCGTGGCCATGCCACGAGGTGGACAACTGCTTCCCGGTGTTTCGCGTTCCGAAGAACCACTACTTTTACGCTGGCCCGAGCAATAAACTCGGGCTGGAAAACAGTATGTCCGAGAGACAGAGTGCGAACAAATAACACGGAGGAACAAATGCTCCACTAAGCTCCCACAACACAAAATCCACACAAACAAAAGTCTGGGGGGAAGTGGCTGGTTTTATTTATTCATTTTTACATGAATTATGGCTCAAGGCCGAAAGGTGGGAGGGGGAACAAAACTTGGGGTGGTCTTCAGTTACTATGTCCTATACCTAGCTAATCGGAATTCACGACCCATACATACGTTACAATGATTCTCATTCACCATAAGAATTTGTCCATCAACACTCGTACTTATCTAGCACCAAAATATCGCAAAAACATACCGGGGACCTACAAAAACGCCCCAAATGTACATAAAAATTTGTGATTATTTACAAAAATAGATTTTAAAATTTGTACATAAAAATTTGTGACTATTTACAATTATAGTACAAAAATAGATTTTAACATTTGTACATGAGATGATATGATGGGGAGGGGTATGAAGAAACAAAAAATCCCCAAAACAAAAAACAATTTCAAATGAATATTTATACAAAATGTTAGTAAGACCCAAACACACCCTCGTAATTAAAGAGGCCACTGTATTCTGCCTGTAGAGACAAAATCAAGCCGCTCTCTTTCTAAGGGGAATGGAGAAGCTGGGTACAAAAATAAATTGGACTGGAGAATATATAAGGCTGACCCAGCCGAGAATAAAACGGGGCAAAATAACAATGGTCAGTGGGAATCTCGAACTGGATCATAACAAAAGCAATGGAGCCGGGAACAGGCTAGGACAAATACATTCACTCACATTAACTAGGTATACAAAAGAAAGCTAACCTTAACCGCGGGAGGGGTTCCAGAGGAATCCACCCCGATGTGACTTGGCAGAACTAAAAAAGAAAATCAAGGCTAGCCCCGGTCACACGAACCAGGCTTGCTGCATATATCCACCTTTTGCTAAAGTCTGTCGGGTGCAGCCGTTTCCGTTCAGTTCTAATCTTCATTTTGAGCTGGTGCTCAAAATATCGGATTAGATCCTGATCCGAAAGACGACCTCCCCGCAAGACTTCCTCCAGACGCGTCATCCAAATCACCATTCTAGCCGTGGCCAGTAGCGACAGAAACACCATCCGCTTCACACCAGAGTACGGGGGCGACACATTGTCCACAGCGTATGCGCGATCAATGAGCACAAGCTCCCGCGGCGAGATACGAGCAGTCAACTCGCCGACACGCGCCCACAACGGGCGAACGCGCGAACAATGGAAGAAGGCGTGCGCCGACGTCTCCTTAATTCCAAGGTTGCAACGTTCACAATCTGGCAAATCCGCCAGGCCCATTGCGAAACGCTTGTCATTGAGCGACAAACCATTCCGAGCCAATCGCCAGGTGAGAGAAAACTCAGAGTTGCTGAGCCAGTCCGCACCTGGCGCCCAAGACCAATGAGAGCGGTACTCGACTCTCGACATGCCGAGCTTACTCCACAGCTTATCCTTCACGGCACCCTCCACTAATCCCCGATAGAAGAGTTTCCTAGGCTGTGAAAGGTCACTGGACCGTGGAATGGCCTGTAAGGCCGCCAGACATTCGAGCAGGAATTTCGGTCGCACCCAAGGCCTGACGGTCAGCCATAGGGTCGGGGGAGCGATGGTAAGGCAAGGGAACATGTCCCTCACTACCCCCGCAAGCAACCGATCTTCCTCCAACGCGCGCCTGAGAAATGCCAACCTCGAAGCGAGCACGTGGCTCCTCAAGTGTGGCATCCCCAGACCCCCTTGACACGGACGGAGGCAACAGACTCCTTTGTCGACCATGTGTTTGCGTCCTCTCCACAGGCAGGAGAATAGCAAACGCTCGAGCGCCTTCTCATGATCGTCACAAAGGGGAAGTACTGACAGCCGGTAAAGGATCATGGGAAAGAGGTATGTGTTGCACACCTCCGCCAAGCCCTTCACGGAGAGACCCCGTCGACGCCAAACCTTGACCGACGCGCCGACCTTTGCCAGTACTTCAGACCAGTTTTTCTCCAACTGTAAGTCCGGACCGAACCAAACTCCGAGGAGCTTGACCGGCCCGTCCGTCCAGTCGAAGGGCCCCGGGAGGGAAACACCCTTCCAAGCGCCTAACCGCAAGCCGGAAGACTTGTCGCAGTTAATTCTGGCCCCTGTCACCTTCTCGTACCGTACAAGCGCCTGCTGTACCGCCTCTATGTCCCTGCGGGAGGACACAAAGGTCGTTACGTCATCGGCGTACGCGGAAACCCTGGCTCGAGCTCCGCCAGGGACTGCGATTCCACGTAGGACCGGACTGCCCGTCTCGTCCCTTAGCCGGCGAAGGAGGGGCTCCAACGCCAGGACGTAGGAGAGCAGACAGTGGACAACCCTGTCGGACCGACCTAGACAGCGCGAAAGCGCCCGACAGCTTCCCGTTCACCTGTACCACAGCCTTGGGGGAGCGATACAGAAGGCTAATCCAGCGGCTGAAGTCGGGTTTGAATCCGGCGGCCTGCAGGACAGCAGCCAGGTAGCCATGGTCAATCCTATCAAATGCCTTGGACTGATCCAAATTGATCAGCGCGGCCTCATCGTCGTCTTCTACACCCTCTACGATCGTGCGAATCAAGTGCAGGTTGCTCTGAATTGTTCGTCCCTTCACAGAACAAGTCTGATCCGGTCCCAACAGAGACTCGGCAACTAGCTGCAAGCGATTCGTCAGGATCTTGGCCAAAATCTTTAACTCTGTGTTTAGCAGAGTTATGGGCCTGTAATCATCTAGTTCCCTCCCAACCTTCTTGCCTTTTCTCAACAGCGTGATCACGCCCCTGGTGATCCGACCGGGGATGGACCCCTGCCGAAACCAGTGGTTGAACACGACAGCCAAGAGCGGGACAAAAAGGTGCGACATCCTCAAGTACATTTCATAGGGCAAACCATCCAAGCCTGGCGACTTGCCTCTGCCGACCTTCTTCAAAGCCACGTAGATTTCGTCCTCCGTAATCTCCCCTTCGCAGCTAGCCGCTTCAGCCGGCAAAAGCCGGGGAAAGTCAGCCAAATAGCTGCGAAACTCCTCGTCACGGAGTCCAGGCTCCTTGGTAAATCGGTGTTCGAAATGCTGCCGGAACGCCTCGCACATGTCGTTGGTGGACCTTAGGAGATGTCCCTCCGGGTCGCGTACCTCTCGAATGTACCGGTCGCCGGCCTGGCGAATTTCTTCCTTGCGCAGTTCTGCGCCCATGTTCACAGCTTCGGAAGACATCTTGCTTAACTTAGCCCTAATTACCTGACCCATGTAGCGCCCGCTAGTCGAACGCTCCAGGGCCTCCCTGGCTAAGGCTATCTCTAGGGGATCCCCTCCAGCCTCCGCCCGGGCGAAATTAGCACTAAGTGTCTTTGCCTCCGCAGCCTTATCTAGGTTGAGCCGCTGGCTATATTTGGTGGCAAAAGACCTAATGGTGTCCTTAAGGTTAACCCACCACCTACTCCCAATGACTCGCCCAGTTAATTCCCGCTGAACTAGTTTTGTCAGCTGGTCACGAAAGTCCCGTCTGTCCAATAAGGACTGATTGAACTTCCAATAACCAGCCAACCTAGGCCTAAAGTCTAACACGACCCGGGCACAAACGAGTTTGTGGTCCGAGTAGCCTAGCCAGTGGAACGTTGGACATTCTAAGAAGTCTATGTCGGCTTCTCTGACTAACATCCTATCCAGGTACGCGGATACCCGGGTAGAAGGCCAACTATGCGTCCACGTCCACATGCTCCCATCCGGATGATCGACCCGGTATCTATCGACGAGACCAAATTCGCCGATCAGATCAACCAGGCTACGATCACCACTCCACCCGCTAGCGCCCCTTCCTCTATCCCATTTGGGGGTTAGGACGGCATTCCAGTCCCCAACTAAGATTAGCCGTGTTGAATGCACCATGAAGGGCTCCAACAGCCGAAAGAAAGAGACACGCTCACCTGGGACATTGGGCGCATAAACCGCAATCAGCCGGAACGACTTGCTTTTCACTGCAATATCTGCCACGATCAGCCGGCCCTCGGCACCGACATGGACAAGGTCGATCCTCGCATCCAGGGTACGCTTGACCAGCAAAGAAACACCTCTGGCATGCCGGCTCCCATATGCTGAATAGACGACATAGTCGTTAGACAGCACACACGAGTCGACTTCGCAAACAAAGTGAGTCTCTTGGATCGCGGCCACATCCACGCCGAACGACAAGAGGTCACGAAGCAGGCGAGCCGCCTTACCCCGATCCCTCAGGCCATTCGCATTTAAGCTGGCTATCTTAATAGACATGATTTAGTTCTGAAAAGGAAAAAACAACAAAAACATGCAACAAAAGTACTAGTCACATACGGGACGGAAATCCCTAGCAGATAGGACCCCGACGGACTGTCCTAGGGAACCCGTTCCTACATCGGACGTAATCCGTCCGTCCAGGACAATGCCGCCAACGTCCGTGGGGTATGTTAGTTTTCACTACCCTATAGAGACTGGGGTGGAGTAAAACAGGGGACCTCCCCGAACAATTTTTTTCCATTTTTTTGAGTTCAGGTGTGTTGTGCTGAACCATGGTAACTTTTGCAAAATGTCTCTTTGCTTCGTGGATGTGATCCCAGACCCTCAGGTTGCCACCGGTGTTCCTCACCAGGGTGATGACACCTGGGGCCTGGGGAAAGTTTCTAGGATCTTCAACTGGTTTGCCCTCCACTGAGGTCAGCCTTCAGCAGGGGCTTTAAGAGTTTTCGCCTCTGAGATGACCACTCAGAGGCAACGTCCTCACTCACTTTAAGGAGTGCTTCCCCTTGGGGCAGGGCTTTTTTCTTTTTTGCCCGAGAGGGAGTGGACAGAGGAGGAGGGGAGGGAGTGGGGGTTAAAGCACAAGATTTCAGGGGGGTCAGTTTAAAGACTGGGGACTGGGAGGCTTTTTGCGGGGATGAAGGAAGACTTCTTACCTTTAGTGCATAAGTCTGTTTAACCGGAGACACTGGTAGAGAGCTGCATTTTTCGGCTCGCGGCCTCCTTTCGTTGCTCCGGCTCCTTCTCCTGGCCTTTGTGTTGTTGTGCTGCTCCTCTGCCTCTTCCTCTCTCCCACGTTTCAGGGAGGGTGTCCTTTGTACTTCCATTTGCTGGGGGGAAGGACTTCTTGCCTTCCTCTGTTTGGGAGGAGACACCTCCTTTGGTTTTGCCGGCGCCTTCGCCGGGGACTCCTTAGGTTTGGTAGGAGTCGACAGCCCCACCGGGGTCTGCTTGGCAGGCGTCTTGACAGGTGGCGGCACATTGTCCGGGGAAGGTTTTTTGGCTTTCTTCCTGGCCACCACCTGCCATTCGCCGTTCTTTGTTGGTCACGGGAGACTGCGTAGGTTGTGCTTGTTTTCCGCCATCCTTCTCCTGCGCCGCTGGTTGCTGCTTGACCGGTTGGGCTGGTTGGGCCTTTAGGGCCGGATTCTTGGTTGGGCACGCTTTTGCCACGTGCTCCGCCGACCCGCAGACCCAACAGCACGGCTTCCTGCCTTCTACGATGACGAAGATGGCGCGACCCCTGCAGGTGAGGATGTTGGGGATCTTTGGCGATGTTTTCCTTGTCCAGGGTCACCTGCAGGGTCATGTCTCCCGTGAGGAATCCTGCTTTCGACCGCAGCGAGGAGACTTCGGCCACCCTTCCATATTGCACGAAGAAGGCGCCGACGTGATCTTCATCAATGTCCATGGGGACGCCGTGCAGCGTGATTTTCACCTTCTTCGTGCCCATGTACTCCGTGTGGAACTGGAGCGTTTTGGTTTCCAGAACCACGCCGATTAAGTTCTTGGCTTCATTCGGCGGAGCCGAGCAGGACGTCCCACGTGGTGTTGCTTCTCCTCGCTACGGCCCTGGCTCTGATCTTCAGTGTCTGCAGTCCCTCCTCGAACGTATCCCTGGGGACGCCGATCAGTTTCTTGGTCTTCAGGTCCTTGGTGATCAGGGTGATGACCCTCGCCTCGATCTGCGCCAAGTGGTCCGGCTTCGAGACGAGCTCCGTCCCCCTGATGTAGTCCGCGTAATCCTTTTGGATGGACTGGTAATAGTCCTCGTCCTTACGCGTGATCTTCTTGCCTCCTTTCCACCCAGAGGTCGAGGGTAAGGGGGACGCTGGTGCTGCTGCTGCTGCTGCTGCTGCTGTCCGTGCCGGCGGGGGTGTTGCTGCTGCAGTTGCCGCCGGTCTGGACGCTGCTGCAGATCCGGTCGCTGGAGCAGGTTTGGTTGCTGCTGCTGCACGTTTGGTTGCTGGCTGCCAGGTGCAGTCGCCGCTGCTGGATTGGTCGCTGCTGCAGGTGCAGTCGCCGCTGCTGGATTGGTCGCTGCTGCAGGTGCAGTCGCCGCTGCTGGGGTGGTCGCTGCTGCAGGTGCAGTCGCCGCTGCTGGTCTGGTCGCTGCTGCAGGTGCAGTCGCCGCTGCTGGGGTGGTCTCTGCTGCAGGTGCAGTCGCCGCTGCTGGTCCGGTCGCTGCTGACAGTGTGGCCGCCGCCGCCTCCGCTGGTGTGGGGGAGCCGAACAGCATGCTCTCCCACTCGGTCATGGTGCGGGCTATGACGTCGTCGTCGTCTGCGTCACACAGTTGCCAGTCTCCCACCGACGCCGTGGTGGGAGTGCCGACTTCCCCCGGTCCTTCTGTGGCCATGCCACAAAAGTGACCGATCACCGGACAACTTCTTTCCGGTGTTTCGCGTTTTCGAGGAAACCGCTACTTTACGCTGGCCCGAGCAATGAACTCGGGCTGGAAATCAGTTGTCCAAGAGACAAAGTGCGAGCAGATATCACTGCGGAACAACTACTCCACTAGGCTCTTCCAACGAACAGGGGGGAAGTGGCTAGGCCGTGGCCATGCCACGAGGTGGACAACTGCTTCCCGGTGTTTCGCGTTCCGAAGAACACTACTTTTACGCTGGCCCGAGCAATAAACTCGGGCTGGAAAACAGTATGTCCGAGAGACAGAGTGCGAACAAATAACACGGAGGAACAAATGCTCCACTAAGCTCCCACAACACAAAATCCACACAAACAAAAGTCTGGGGGGAAGTGGCTGGTAAATTTCAATGCCTCTAAAAAACAAAACAAAGGTGTTATCAACTAACCACCATAGACAATCGCATCTACCTCCCATTAGCATGGGACAGGCTAGCCTCCCAGAGAGTAAAATACTACGCCTCCTTGGCCTTACACTTTCGGCGGACCTCAAATGGAATGACTATATTGAATCCATTGCCAAATCTGCTGCTATGAAAGTCGGCTCCCTGTGCAGGGCCCGGAAGTTTTTCCCACCTGAATCTATTCTGCACATATACAAATCTACCATCCGCCCGTGTATTGAATATTGCTGCCATATCTGGTCGGGTGCCCCTGCTGCTCTCCTTGGGCTTCTTGACAAAATACAAAGGAGGATCTGTAACGTAGTTGATACTGACTTGGCAGACCGGCTGCAGCCGCTCTCTCACCGGCGTGATGTGGCTTCCCTGTGCCTCTTCTACAAGTACTTTCATGGCTTCTGCTCCGATGAGCTTAGATCACTGGTGCCGCCTAAGCACGAATTTACACGAGATACTAGATTAGCAACTAGGTCCCACCCTTTTACAGTTAAACAAATAAGATGTAACCGTAAATTCTACTCCAACAGCTTCTTTTCTCGCCCTTCCCGCCTGTGGAACTCCCTTCCACAAGTCTGCTTTCCCGACAGTTCCAATCTCCAGGTGTTTAAATGTAGGGTCAATAGACACCTCCTATCACACTAACTCCCAACTATTCTCAGAACACTCTCATCTACCCAACCCTCATTCTAGGTATCCTTACCCGCCTATCACCCACCCTCTGACATTTCCTATATTTAATCATCCTTTCTCCACTCTACGTAGCCCCCTGCGCAGTAGTGGCAGTGACATGCTTTGCTCGGGGTGAAACGCTTATAAAAAAAAAAAAAAAAAGGATTGAGAAAGAAAAGAATTCTTTATATGTTGGGTTGTCAGCGGTTATCTAAAACTATGTAATTGCGAAGCGAAACTGCAGATGAGAAATTACGGTACTCGGAGTGTTGTTATTTTTTTTTTTTTTTTAATCATATCACCCCGAGCAAGGCGGTAACACCACTGAAGCGCAGGGGGCTACGTAAGAGTGAAAAGATTGGAAAAGAGAGAGCCGGAAACCACATCCTAAGCAGGGAACAAGGGATGAGCCTCTTCACCTGTTCAATAGACGTGGGTGGAGTGTGAACCGGGTTATCGACTCCGTCAAAGATGAGATTTCGAACAGCCCATCGGAAACGACTTTTTTTTTTTGGCATATAACCCAACCTTCTTACTAGAATAGTTTACCAAATACGTATTTACAGACAAACAAAAAAAAAAAAGAAATAAAAAAAATAATGTATAAATCATGATGGCTGTCGAGTAGTCAACTTTCGAAGATTTGCGAGACTTGAACTTCCATCAGCAACCATCTTCAGCTTTCGTGCTGACTGAACCCAAATGTCTATTTTTACACTCGACTTATCGGCGTCGTTGTTTTTTCGTTTTTCTGCACTTACTGACCGATAGCAAGATTCTTCATGTTGCCCTTCCCTAATCCGTCACGGTTGGCCCCTCGGAAGTTCAGGCCGATCAGGTCAGCAGTTCTTTTTGGCAAATCAAGCCGTGGGTGGGCAACCAGTAATACTTCACATTCTTTCGTTCGTTTCAGCGTACTCTGGGATAGAACGAAGGGATAGTTAAATGTACATTTGATTTTGGGGAAGCAATTGACCTCATATATATATATATATATATATATATATATATATATATATATATAAGTGGGTGTGTACTAAATTATTAACTAGGTTAATTACTTCGATATGTGTGCGTACGTGTATGCAAGTCAATGAAAAATAGCTTAATGACTTTGCCTTATTTACTAGTTCGAGATAGATAGATAGATAGATAGATAGATAGATAGATAGATATTAAGAAGTTATAATAGATAGATAGATAGATAGATAGATAGATAGATAGATAAATTTGAGGCGCTAAAGTACAAAACATTTTTTAAAAAACTAGCGACTATACGTGTGTGTGCGCGCGTGTGTGTGTGCCTGTATTTGCGTGCGTGTGTTTGCGCACATGTATGTGTAATAATTGTGGGAAATTTTCCTACGCAAAATCAAGCCGAATCTGTTGTCTGACCTCTGCATATTAATTAAATTTTGATCAGAAATTTTAACCTTATAATTTGAGGCATGTGATATTCACATGGGAATTCCCGTTTGTTACAAGAAACGAGATTGTGTTAAATAATAAAGATATGTGTAACATAATAAAATGAATGTTTTTTTCATCACTAGATTATAAACTTTTTGATTTATCTTACCATTCAGGTAACTCCACTCAATTGCCGAAAAAAACAGCATAGCATGATGTTAAAAGGGCCCAAACTTAATAAAAGCAAAGTTTTATCATGAAAATGTTTATGTTATTATTAAGAAGAAAGATCAAATTTTGTTGTTATCATTTTTTAAAATTTTTTAATTCTTTCTAACACGTTCGAAGTTTCAGTTTTTTATCTTTTTCGTCAGCGATTCACGCTATGTTTACGTAATGTGACTATTAAGTAAGCCAAACGTAATATTACGCAAGTCGATTTTGGCATTGAAAAACACATTAATTTGAAAATTCTTGCAAAAATCAACTAATTGTCTGATTTTAATTAAACTTTCAGGACTGAATGAATTAAATTATTTATGTAATTACTTTTAGAAATTTTTGGTATTTTTTTTTCTTTGCATCTGTTGCCCTCACTTCAATTAATTGCATAAAACTTCTTGAAATACATTATCTATACCAATTTTTTATTTATTAGTTAAATGCAGGACTCACTGGGGAATGTATATCATGTAATTTTTTTTTTTTAATTACGGAACCATTTTTCCGAAAATCTGCTCCGAATAATAAAATCAAAAATGCATTAAAACTACGTTATTTTTAATGTAGATAAAGTTTTAATTGATTTTATGAATAATATAATTTTAGGATATTATATTCTGAAGAAGAAAAAATTTTTGATAAATAATGAATTTTTATAAAAATTATTTTCATTTTTTCTTTGCTAATTAAAATTTCAAAATATCCTTTAAATTTCTTCCAGTTATTCAGTGTTTTTGGTTATTAATTCATTAAAAATAGACTTTATTAACAAATCGAAAATTCAAAAGCTTAATACAAATCATTTAGAATTAAGATTTTTAAAATAATTTCTGTTTTTGTTTATTATGTTAAACCGCACATTTTCTTTTACTATGAAAACTTTTAAGAGACTTATCATTAAAAGTTCACATGTTTCCAGGGTTGTTTCCCCTTAAGAAATGTTAAACTGGATTATGTCAACTTTTGATTACCATACTTCCAGATTGATTGATAACAGGTACTGTCATCGCCTACATGAAAGGTCAACTAGTCAGACCTTTGTGATTAAGAAATACTTGTATTCGAAATTTCATGTCATAAACAAGTAATATTTGTTTCGAATCAGATTAATTTATATTTAAATTTGATAATTTTTTAAAAAAATAGCGAGTGAGAGATGTATACTATTTTTGCAAGATTTTTAAAACTAGGAATTAACTTTTGTTTACAAATGTATCAATCGCTCAAAAAATAGCCGAAAAATTGTAAATTAAAAAAATATCAAATTTTGCCTTATTTACTAGTTCGATATAGATAGATAGATAGATAGATAGATAGATAGATAGATAGATAGATAGATATTAAGAAGTTATAAGAGATAGATAGATAGATAGATAGATAGATAGATAGATAGATAGATAGATAGATACAATTTCTGTTTGAAATACGCCATAGAATTTTGCTTAGTGAAAATAGTAAATTAAATCATTTAGCTTTCAATTAAGCTAAAATTGAACTTTAAAGAAAAAGTTTTTATTTGTAAAAATTCAATGAAAACTTAGGTATCGAAAATGGAGTTAAGGTACCTTATATATATAATTTGGAAACGAGTTATTTCGTGACCTCGATTTCTAACTTAACTTACGATGTCTTCAGACCATTTACAATAACTAACTGATTTTATCGTTTTTCAAACGCTCACGTAACATGGATCTCTTATGTATTAAAGTTACTTAAATGCCTTAGAACACTTTCATCCATGATTGTATGATCCAAGTAAGTATTTATTGGTATGGTTACACTTGGACATAATTTCTGTTCTTTCATTTAGTAATTCATTTTTGTCTCGAACAATATAATAGCCAATTAATCCTCCTGGCATAATCTGCATATTTTACCACCGTAAGGTTTCGCTGTTTTTACTCTGCTCCATGGGGTCTTTTCCATACTTTAATTTCCACTTCCACACGCAAAATAACTCGTTTCCAAATTAAAAATATTTTCAAAAATCCACAATATAATTGTATTGCAAACTTTTTAATACAATTGTATATTGGCCTAATTTAATTATGACCAAAAACTAGCTGATATATATATATATATATATGTGTGTGTGTGTGTGTGTGTGTGTGTGTGTGTGTTCACAACAATGAGCTAACATTGTCTGATGACGAGGGAAAAATGTCGAAACAGAAATTTCCATAGCAATGTAAACTATATTAATTTTAAATTAAACAAAAAACAAATTTATATATATATATATATATATATATATATATATATATATATATATACATATATATATATACAAACAAACAAATTTAATTTTTTAAAAAGCACACGGTTTGTCTGTTGAAATTATATTGAGTTTTTCTAATTTCCGAATCTGTTGTGCATTGTGCCTGAATTCTATCATTATTTTATTATTAATCGAGTTTTCCCGAATAAAGGCTGTAAAGCCACTAAAACACAAGGGAGTTAATAACTGAGGAGAATTATGAAAAATAAGAGCGTTAACAAAAGAAAAGCTTCCAGGAGGATAATAAATAGCGATTGACATTGCATTTTAATTTTTCAAGATTATAATTGGCTAAAAAACCATTGAGCCGGAAGAGGGTTTCATAAGTCGAACGCCCGAGGAAATGAAAGTATTAGCATAGGAATGACGGTTACACCTCTTCAGTTCAACTGTAAAATGATGTGACCTAGAAGAATCAGCAATATTATTGGTCTTATTCTGGTAGTTCGACTTTTGTCACTTTCCCAACACCGCAAGGTTGCCTTTCTGCGTCATTTCTATAAATACTTTCCTGCTAATTGTTCGGATGAACTCTTTGCTATGGTACCCAAATTTTAAAAAAAATGAAGCGCAGTACTCGACTGGCGTCGAAGCCCCATCAATGTAGAGTTGATCTGGCTAGATGTAGCCGTAAGTTTTATGCTAACAGTTTCTTTTTCTTGCACTTCTCGTTTGTGTTATTCCCTTCCGGCTCCATGCTTTCCAGCAAACGTTGATCACTGGCAGGCTGGCTGGCGTCCTCGATGCGTGTGTAACCCTACCAGATCCAATTAACCCACTCCACAATCGGGTCAAGTCACCGATGAAAAACAATAGAAATAATGGAATATTTTTATTTTAAATAAAAAGTGTTGATGAATTTTGATTCACCTTGGTTCCAATTTATTTCATCATTAATCTGTAAAAGATAATCAACATCCGGTTTAAGTAGATTCTTGCTGAATTGCTTTCTGCGGTAGACTGGTTGCCAACCAAGACTATAGAACCCAATCTGTTCTGTTATTTAACCCATAACTGGAAGGAAGAGACGGATTAATACCTTTCCCAAGGGTATTTGCGCGTAAGTGAATGCAAGGAATTCAACTGGTATTAGAACTCGGCTGATTTCTCGTTCTGAGCCGATATCCACTGCACCACAACGCACATACCGCAGAAAGCAATGGCAACCTACTGCGGGATAATCTTCTGCCCAGTCAGTCATGTCACTTTCGAGACATGATCGCTCAAAGCGTGTTTCACGTATGGTACTTTAACTGACTGACTTGCTGAATTGTTACAAAATTTGTTTCGTCCTTTTTGCTGAAGAGATTATCGGGTTTTGTTCACCCGTGAAGAATTGGTTGCAGTTTGTTTTCGTCGAAGAAGTAGAGGTTTATTCTCTGACCTTATGGTTCAGCATTATTTTCGTCTTTGTTGGTTCCCAGGTGCAACGTTGTTTTCGTCGACGAAGGAGGAGTTTATTCTCGTCGAATTGACAGACGCTGTATTTCCGTCATTTGAGTAGCAGTTTTATTATCGTTGTTTTGATCGAAACAAATATATTCACGTCGAAGAGGGTATGTAACAGGTGGCTTTCTACAATGTGCGTTGCCTGACAGGTCTTAGCCGTGAAGTTTAGAACTGGTGGAACTAAAGAATGCAGTGCGTCTGAAACCTTTGCTTAAACATTTTAAGATTGTAGTGATCGGATAAGAATTCACTTAGGAGTCTGTGCTACAAACTATAGGTTCACATGAAGACTCTGCTCGAGTGGAACTTACTTCTCATTAGTGAAATACGGAGTGAATGCGTGTAAAAAGGCGGGTCTTAGTCATGAAGGTTAGAACTGGTGGAACTAACGAATGTGATCTTTCTATGGAACTAGAGATAGAGTAGCGAGAGACTTGCTAGTGTTTACCCATTGACTCAAGTATAAACATGACCAATGTTTATCTATAGACTCAAGTATAAACACAATCAGTATTTATCTATAGACTTAAGTATAAACACAATTAACCCATTGACTCAAGTATAAACATGACCAATGTTTATCTATAGACTCAAGTATAAACACAATCAGTATTTATCTATAGACTCAAGTATAAACACAATTAACCCATTGACTCAAGTATAAACATGACCAATGTTTATCTATAGACTCAAGTATAAACACAATCAGTATTTATCTATAGACTCAAGTATAAACACAATCAACCCATTGACTCAAGTATAAATATGACCAATGTTTATCTATAGACTCAAGTATAAACACAATCAGTATTTATCTATAGACTCAAGTATAAACACAATTAACCCATTGACTCAAGTATAAACATGACCAATGTTTATCTATAGACTCAAGTATAAACACAATCAGTATTTATCTATAGACTCAAGTATAAACACAATTAACCCATTGACTCAAGCATAAACATGACCAATGTTTATCTATAGACTCAAGTATAAACACAATCAGTATTTATCTATAGACTCAAGTATAAACACAATTAACCCATTAACTCATGTATATGCTTGGCCAATGCTTATCTATAACACAGAAAGGCAAATGTGGTGTTGGGAAAGCGACAAAGGCCGAACCGTCAGATTAAGACTAATAATATTGCTGATTCTTCTAGGTCTCATCATTTTACAGTTGAGTTGATGAGGCGTGACCGTAATTTCTACGTGTATATATTTGTTTGAATCAAAATGACGATAACAAACAGACGGGAATAAAACTTTTGTCAATTCGGCGAGAATACACTTCTTCATACGTTCATAAGAGATCCATGTTTCGTCTGCGAGGGAGGTGTTGTAGGGTGGAAAATAATTTGTGATCCACAAGGACGCAGAGACGCTTTCGGATTCTATCGAGACTGGAAAGTGTGTACTAGGCAGCATCTGTCTAAATTTTATCGAGAGAATAATATCATATGTATAGTGTAAATATATTACTAATTTTAACTTATATTCAAGAAATTCATTGTCCGTTCCCAAATAATTGGAAAACGCTACTGACACAATAGGATGACGATGCGGATAACGCTAATCTATGATTAATAATAGGAAATGTTGTTTGTGGTAATTTATAAATTAAATTCTTATTAATGGTATATATACAGAAAATTGCCTAAAAAATAAATAGGAGTGTAAGTGAACCGTGAGTCACTGAAAACGTAGTATAAAATTAGAATTTTTCGTTTAGACTAAATATAGCCTTCAGTACTCTGGTTAACTTTTGAAATACGTCCTTGGCTATGCCTCTTTAGATCTCAACATCGCACTTTCTATCCTCTGTCAGCGCGCATCCCAGTTTTTATTTATTTATTTATTTTTTTACTTGTTTTATTTTAGTTTCTCCGACATATAAAATCACATTGGAAACAAAGAAGAGAGTGATGGATGGCTATGAAGTATCTCTTTCTGTATGCCAGTGAATATTGAGCGATTTTTTCAAGGATGAAGGAGACGTCTGAGGACGAAGAATTGTGGTTTTACAGAAGGATGCTGAGGATACCATGGACTCAAAACGTGACTAAAACGGCAAAGTGTTGGAGAGGAAGGAAACGAGGAGAAAACTCATACTTAACATAAGGAAGAAACAGATGTGGTTTCTATGACACGTCATGAGGAAAGAGGGCATGGAGAATCTAATACTAACAGGACGGATAGAGGGAAAGAGAGACAGGGGAAAGCACCGCGAAACCTACTTGATAGGCCTGAGCAAATGGATGGCAGCGCGAGGTTTAGAGATACAAAGAAGAAGAATTTTAAGATCGACAAGAGAAACAACAACAACAACAACAACAACAGCAGCAGCAGCAGCAGCAGCATCATCAACAACAACAACAACAACAACAGTAACAGCAAGAATAAGAAGAAGAAGAAGATGAAGAAGAAGAAGAAGAAGAAGAAGAAGTATAGCCTTGTTTAGACTAAATAAGCTCTCACCCAAAACTGTCGGAGATAATAGAAAGATTATGACAATATAGGACTTAAAACTTTAAGACATCCATTCCAGTCCTGATGATCAGAACAAATGATTGTAATTAAAGAACATAATGTCCGTCTGATAATGAGCATCCCTATTTTTTCAATAAATGAAAAGCTAAAATTTAGCCATGATGTGAACATTCGAAATGAGAAGGTATTGTAACCTAAAAAGTTTACTGAATGAGAAATAACCAAAGTGGAGGTTGGAAAATGAAACATGAAGTAGATAACCACTGCTAGTGGTGAACTACTAGACAGCAATATCGATATTTAGCTACCTCCCCACTTGAGACAAAATGTGGCACAAGGCCTTTTTAATGTGAGTAATTCGAGACATATATCTCTGGCAAAAATTATCTAATTTTCCCCAGACAAGACTCTACCCTTTAGCGTAGCCTAGGCTAGGTTACTCTCCACCCGAAGGCAGAAAATCCAAAAATGTCAGAATTGCATCTGAGCAACCTTAATTGCTAGGAAGCAAGATACCCCTTTCACAAGAGTGTCCATCATATTAATGAAGATTGGGACATACCCATTAATGTTCAAAGATACGTATATAACAGAAAGGAGTTACTACATTAGATGTTTATTTTAAAATTTTGAACTCCCGAGAAGACCTACAATAGAAATATTTTGCACACCCCTATTATGAACATTTAGTTTTTTATACAGTAAATAATTAACTACATTTGAATCCATAGGTAATCCTTATAGGTATTTATACTTGAGCCCATACGCAAAAATTATAGGTGTTTATACTTAAATCTATTGGTAAGCATTGTTGTGTTTATACTTGAATGTATAGGAAAAGCATTGGCCACGTTTATACATGAATCAATGGATTGTGTTTATACTTGAGTCTATATATAAATATTGATTTTGTTTATACTTGAGTCCCTGAGGATACCAAAAATAAAAGAACTTTAGTAATTACTGCTGGCAAATGCCTCATAGAATTTCTGCAAATGCACATCACAGGTAAGCTGGGTTTTTTTTTGTGTTTTTTTTTACAGACTTACACGTCTATTGTACAGGTGTAGAGGCTCATCCCTTGTTCCCTGTTTAGGATGTGGTTTCTGGCTTTCTCTTTTCTAATCTTTTCACTTTTCTTTTTCTTTTTTAATTTTTTTTTCAATTGGAGTAGATAGACTAAACTATCGCCCGTTTCACACTCCACCCACGTCTGTTGTACAGGTGTAGAGGCTCATCCCTTGTTCCCTGTTTAGGATGTGGTTTCCGGCTTTGTCTTTTCCAATCTTTTCACTTTTCTTCTTATTATTTTTCATTTTTTTTTTTCAATTGGAGTAGATAGACTAAACTATCGCCTGGTTCACACTCCACCCACGTCTATTGTACAGGTGTAGAAGCTCATCCCTTGTTCCCTGTTTAGGATGTGGTTTCCGGCTTTCTCTTTTCCAAATTTTTTCACTCTTACGTAGCCCCCTACACATCAGTGGCGTTACCGCCTTGCTCGGGGTGATATGATTAAAAAAAAAAATAGATAAACATTGGTTATACTTATACGTGTGTCAATGGGTAAACACTAATTGTGCTTATACTAGACTCTATCGATAAATATTGGTCATGATGATATTTAAGTCAATAGGTAAAGACTATTGTCTTTATACTTGAGTCTGTAGATATACATTGGTCATATTTTATATTTGAGTCATTTGGTAAACACTACTAGTGTTAATAGTTGTCTATAGATAAGCATTTGTCATGTTTATACTTGAGTCAATGGATAAACACTAGTTGTGCTTATACTTAAATCCATGGATAAACATTGCTCATGTTTATACTTAAGTCAGTGGGTAAACATTAATTGTGTTTATAGTTGAGTCTATAGGTAAGCATTGGTCATACTTATACTTGTGTCAACAGGTAAACACTAATTGGTCTTATACTTGAGTCTATAGATAAACATTAGTCACGTTTATACTTGAGTCTATAGGTAAGTATTAGTTATGTATAGAGTTGAGTTCGTTATAGACATAGACTATGTCAAACGTGATCATCACTTCGTTATGTGGCTTCTTTTGTAAGGTCGATTAAACTATATGACACAAATCCCTTATTTTACAGCGAAAAGCTGAAGACTACAAAAGTAGAAAACGCTCCCACATAAAATCACTTAAAACACATTTTGATATAAAAATACCAAAAAATAAGACACCTCCTCAAAAAAACAAAAAAAAAAACAATTAAGTGATTCTGGTAGCCGACTGGACAAAAAACCCATAGAAATTTCAATGTCCCTTTTTATGACACTTGGCGCAAAAAATAAGTTTGCGTTTGGAACCGATCACGTGATTGAATTAGTTATTTATTCACGTTTTCGGTGGCAAACAAGTCAGTCAGAGACCCCAGCCAGACACTAAGGACATAACAACAACAGTAACAGCAACAAGACACTTCAGCTGACTCCTCAAAATTAGCACACGATAAGAGAACTTTTTTTCTCTGATCATTCATTTCTACGGTTTTTTGAAAACAATCACATTTAACTTAAACAAACGACCTCTTTGAACTTTGAAAGAACTTTTACTAACATATCAAATAAGAGACTAAAAAATACCAATTGTTTATTTATTGTGTATATATAAAATATATGATTCTTCTTTCTATTTTTCTACAAAACATTTCTTGTTTGTTTTTCTTAAAATTTGTGAAGTATGTTGAGGAGAGAATTTTTCTTTTAATTTGTGTATTCTGCCCATATAACACCGTCGGTTACCAACAGGTAAATAACAGGTAAAAATACAAATAACAGGTCACCTGACTAGGATTCCGTACTTGAACTTTTTTGTGAAGTTTTTAGAAGTTTAATTTGATGTTTATCAAAATGTATCCTTTTACAAACATAGCAACTTACTTTAAAAGTCAACAAACTAAAATGAAAAACAAAAAAAAATAATTGCATAAATACTTTGCTTATCTATCTATCTATCTATCTATCTATCTATCTATCTATCTATCTATCTATCTATCTCATTCACTTATCTATCTATCTATCTAGCTAGCTAGCTAGCTAGCTCATTCTATCTATCTATCTATCTATCTATCTATCTCTTCATTATATATATATATATATATATATATATATATATAATTTTCTTATCTATCTATTAATTTTCTATCTCATTTGTGATACTAAAAATATTTTCTCTTTGAAAAAAATGGCAAATGTTCTGATTATTACCTTTATGTGAAAAACACAAATTTATAGATTCTCTGATATTGTTGTTTTTAATAAAGACGCAACGCATAGAGGTATTTAGAAAAAAGAATAACGCGCACCACAAAGAGAGAATCGTAAAGAAGCAAGAATTTCTCAACGCAATAGAAAATAGTGAAGAACCATGATCGCCCATGTC